>JACEEZ010020489.1:272500-285000 GCA_016584305.1 Chionoecetes opilio | reverse complement strand
GAGGCCTTTGCTTTCCCCCATTGAAAAAAAGTATGCATTCCTTATAAAGATCACATGAATCGAATTGTTTTTTTCTTGGAACCTTATGAATAAACGATTGTTACAAGGATTCTGTCTTATTTTCTCCTCTACCTTTCTTTCCACTATATGCAATACATTATGTTAAGTATTTTTCATATGGTAATTACGAAAATGAGCAATGCAGGTTAAAGTTACAGGTATCGATACATTAAGCAGAAGCAAGAACAGAGACGAGAGGCGAGGTTACATAATGTCTATGTGCTTCACAGGTTTCTCATACTGAACATGCCCTTAGACTGTTCGCTTTACGCTATCAAACAATATTCTTATTTTTGTTCAAAAATGTATTGATTAATATCTATGATCAATGTAATGATGTAGTCTGAGTAAGTGTGCATGAGTGCTTGCGTGCGTGCGTGCATGCGTGCGTGCATGCGTGCGTGCGTGCGTGCATGCATGCGTGCGTGTGTGCATGTTTGCCTGCGAGCGTGCAAGCGCGCGTGTTTGTGTGGGTGTGTGTGCGTGTGTGCGTGTATGTGTGCGTGTGTGTATGTATTCATCTAGTTGTATTTTACAGGGCTTGAGCTACACTCGTAAGGCCCCGTCTTCATATCTATCTTTTTATCATTCATCCTTAATCTTGGCCGAAACCATCAGCCCGGGAGACGGGTCACAAACCACCGGCTAACACCCGGTACCCATTCACTGCTGGGTGGACAGGGGCTCGGGTTTTAAGGAAACAGCCCATCTGTCCCCGCTCCGCCCGGGGATCGAACCTGGGTCTTCTTGGTTGTGAACCGAGCGTGCTAACCACTACACTACGGAGTACCCGTGTGCGTGTGTGTGTGCGTGTGCGTGTGCGTGTGCGGGGAGAGAGAGAGAGAGAGAGAGAGAGAGAGAGAGAGAGAGAAAAGAGAGAGAGAAGAAAGAGAGAGAGAGAGGAGAGAAGAAGAGAAGAGAGAGGAGAGAGAGAGAGAGAGAAGAGGAGGAGAGAGAGAGAGAGAGAGAGAGAGAGAGAGGAGAGAGAGAGAGAGAGAGAGAGAGAGAGAGAAGAGAGAGAGAGAGAGAGGGGAGAGAGAGAGAGAGAGAGAGAGAGAGAGAGAGAGGGGAGAGGGGAGAGAGAGAGAGAGAGATATACCATGCACGAAAACCATTTAGTCTATTTGGACCGCCTCCCGTCCTCTCCCTCTCCTAAACCTTGCAATGTAAGTGGTATCGATTACGCTTTTATTGAACTTCTGTCGGAGAGTAAATGAAGTCATGTATGTGCGCTGTTGTTCCACATATATTTGCTACCGATATGGAAAAGTGATAATGGAAAGAACGTTTTTCTTAACAATGTTTTCATACTTCACATTTCCCATAATTTTCATTGTTTGCTTTTGTTTTGTATAGCCCGACGCCTTTTCAGTATTTAATTTGCCACGCATAATTAACATAAACTGTCGATTATAAAAGATATTTTGAGTACTAAATCACTAACCAATATCAATCAATCATTGGGGGCATACGCGGGGGGGGCGCGTCGCCTCGCCCACCCTACGACGCCACTCCCGGGGGTCACCACGCGCGAGTTCCCATGCAGGCTCCTTTCCCATACCAAGCAGCTCTCGACAAGAAACATCAACTTGCCCCAGCCACGAGCCTTGTGGGCGCCCCCTTGGCCTCCTCCACGCCGGATTGTCTCTTACAGATACAACCCGATGGGAAGGATCGGTTTCAGGGTAGCGTGCCACATGCCCATATAGCCGAAGTTGGCGCTGACGGACTATGCAGGTAATAGGCCTCGATTCAGTCTCACGGTGCAATCGCTGATTTGACACGTAATCATCCCAGCGATACCCCATGATTCTGCGAAGACACTTATTACCAAAGGCATTGATTCGTCTCTTCGAATCACTATTTAGTGTCCATGTCTCACAACCATAGAGTAAGACAGGGATCACAAGCGACTTGAAGATCCGGATCTTTGTCCTCCTGCACAGGTACCGACAATGCCAAATACTCCCGCTGAGCGAGTCCATAACACCGTGGGCTATGCCAATCCGCCGTAAGACTTCTTGACGTGACCCGCCGTCATTATGGACTGCGCTACCAAGGTATGTAAAACTTTCCAAGATCTCAATGTCCTCGCCACACGCATGAACAGACTGTACTGCTTCATCTAGTAAGTCTCCAAACACCTGGACCTTGGTCTTGAGCCAGGAGACCTCAAGTCCCAAAGGCTTTGCCTCCTCGTGCAGCGCCTCGAGAGCCATCACCAGGACCTCCAGCGACTCAGCAAAGATTACTCCATCATCGGCAAAAACAAGATCAGTGATCTTGGTGTTGCCGACGGATGCTCCACAACCACTTTGATCCACAACCTTGTCCAATACCCAGTCCATACAAGCGTTGAAAAGTGATGGGGCAAGGACGCACCTTGCCTCACTCCTGTATTCACAGGAAAGAAGTTGGATACACCTGCCCCACATTTCACAGCACTCTCAGTCCCAGAATACAGACCAGTTATCAAACCAATAGTCCTTGCAGGAATCCCTCGAAGTCGCAGAAGATCCCAGAGTGACTCACGATGCATTGAGTCAAATGCCTTCTTGAGATCAACATAGGCTGCAAGCATCCCCTGTCGAAACTCACGTCGGCGTTCCACCAGGACACGAAGCGCTAGGATACGGTCCGTTGTTGACTTACCAGGCGTGAACCCGGTAAGCAATATGGAATACGTAAATATGTACACTTTTGAGGACATTTCCACTCAATCAATAATTGTTTTATTAAGCTTTTCCACAACATTTAAGTAGCTAAATCTAGAATTGTATGATCTTTGTTTTATCATGCATGCCAAAATTACAGCGATGCATTTCCCTACACACAGTAGTTTATGCAAAGCCTACTTAGGAAGTCTACCCGCCGATTGGACTCCACCTCTTAGCATGACGTATAGCCTATCACACAACACTAAGTTATCTTTCGCTCTTCCTTCCTCCCTCCTTTACCCCCCTCCCTCTCTCTTCCACTCTCTACCACTGACTTGCCAGTTAATTTATTTAAGGAAATCGATAAAAAAAAATATTCTGCTGCCTAATACAAAAATATATTTGCACTCAAACACTGCAAAATAAATGGGCATTGCTAATCGTAAAAAGTAAAGTAGGAGGGTTATGGCCAAAGTCAGTAAAACTTTTTAATGACTTTGGTGCGGGCTGTCTGGTTAGATGTGACCGTGACCTTACCCCGTAGCCAACTGACCTCGGAACTCCTGACCTACCCTCGCCCGTTCAACCTCGATACGTCATACGTCAGCCAGTCGCTTGTGGACCAAGCTCAAAGGTAGACTTCCAAATTCTAAAGGCTTTGAGTATAATTATGTACACGTGAATGGAGAATAAATTTCGAAGACGATCGTGCGCCAGCCAAGAAAATCTAACGAGGAAGAGTGAAATAGCGGGAAACCGCTAATTTAAAAGTTTTCACAACAATTAATAGATACATGAATGGATAAGTATATGTATAGCTATATATATCTACCTATCTAATTATCTATCTATCTATTTATCTATTTATATAAATATTTCTCTCTCTCTCTCTCTCTCTCTCTCTCTCTCTCTCTCTCTCGAGAGAGAGAGAGAGAGAGAGAGAGAGAGAGAGAGAGAGAGAGAGAGAGAGAGAGAGAGAGAGAGAGAGAGAGAGAGAGAGAGAGAGAGAGAGAGAGAGAGAGAGAGAGAGAGAGAGAGAGAGAGAGAGAGAGAGAGAGAGAGAGAGAGTATATACGGGCAGGAGATTTTCTCTTGAGACAGATCTCGTTAAAAGTGATAGCTAGTTCAGCGTTTATTATTACAAAGAAATCGAGCGATCCACTCAATTCCTCATCAACAACGGCTTCAGCGAGAGAGACATCAACCGTCAGACTAAGAAAATCATTGAGAACTGGTACAACCCTAACGCCACAAAAAAGAGTCAGGACATAACTATCTTCTACCGGGCTTTCTTCTCCACCGCTCACCAGGAAGAAGAAAGAATAATATCACAAATCGTCAACCGTAATGTGAAACCTGCAGACCCAGAGAGGAGAATAAAACTACAAATTTATTACAAAAACAAGAACACCAGCAACCTCCTTCTCCGTAACAGCCCAAGCCAGACGAAGGAGACAAAACAAAAGTCCCATGTCGTATATATAGGATCACTTGCAAAAGAGGAAACTGTGAAGTCCTCCCCTCATCTTACATCGGCAAGACTACAACGAAGCTGTCCCGACGTCTTACTTGCCACCTAACTTCCGGAGATCCCAAAAAGTCACCTATTAGAAAAACATGGCATCATCATCACAAGAACATTTTTAGAAGAAAATACAGAATTGGTCGACATGTGTGCAGATGTGCGGCGACTTCCAATCCTAGAAGCACTATACATAAAAGAGATCAATCCGAAGCTTAACGTACAGGCAAACGACCTACAAGCTCTACCAAGCATGAAAAGAACAAAAGCAAATAACAGCCTACTCACAGAGAAACAATTCGAGGAGTCAACAACCAATAAGCGTCTCCCACTCACGGAGACGAGAAGCAGAAGCTATCTACCTATCAGCGCCACCAAATAGGCTGCTTGGCAGCCAGACTTCATCAATAAATAGCGCTTCACTCCGCAACTAAGTCATGCTCACCTCTACAACTGAGGAGAAAACATCTTCCACATGCTGCTGAAGAAGGGTTCTCAGACCCGAAATCGCGATACAGCAAAAATGACAAGCTACGGCGAAGTCATAAAAGTGATTACATAAGAGAATAAGACACTCTTAAGACAAAGAGAAAATATCTTTAAAAAGATAATAAACGCTGAACTAGCTATCACATTTAACGAATATATAATATATATATATATATATATATATATAATATATATATATATATATATATATATATATATATATATATATATATATATAATATATATATATATATATATAATATATATATATATATATATATATATATATAATATATATATATATATATATATATATATATATATATAACATAATATATATTTAATATATATATATATATACATAATATATATAATATATATATATATACATAATATATATATATTATATATATATATATATATATATATATATATATATATATATTTATATATATATTGTATATAAACCATTCTCAATTTTATTTGTCTTCAAATTACTACAAAGGGTTTAAAGATTATTTATAGGAAGACAAAGAGAGAGAGAGAGAGAGAGAGAGAGAGGAGAGAGAGAGAGGAGAGAGAGAGAGAGAGAGAGGGGAGAGAGAGAGAAGAGAGAGAGAGAGAGAGAGAGAGAGAGAGAGAGAGAGAGAGAGAGAGAGAGAGAGAGATGAGGAGAGAGAGAGGAGAGAGAGAGAGATGGAGAGTGAGAGAGAGAGAGAGAGAGAGAGAGAGAGAGAGAGAGAGCGAAAGAGAGAGAGAGGAGAGAGAGAGGAGAAGATGAGAGAGAGAGGAGAGAGAGAGAGAGAGAGAGAGAGGGAGAGAAGAGAGAAGAGAGAGAGAGAGAGAGAGTGTGTGTGTGTGTGTGTGTGTGTGTGTGTGTGTGTGTGTGTTTGACTGTCACCGTCAACCTCTCGACCACAAAAACATGGCGGCCCCTGCTTCAGTCTATCCGCTTCGTGTCGTTTCCTCCCATACAACCGCCTTGGTAACGTCTCACCTGACACCTGTCTGTCTGTCACCTGACAGCCCATGGAACGCATTGTAGGTTAACACACACACACAGGCGCGCGCGCGCGCACGCACACACACACACACACACACACACACACACCACCTACATGGTCAAGTGTATTAGAAAGCCAGTCAGGCCGTTCTGCGGTCAAGTGTTCGATCCCCGTTTGCTCGTGGGGATTTTTCACTGACAAAATGTGGACGGTTGCTGTTCTCTTTGAGCAAGAGGATAGGGTGTGTGTTGGTGTGCTTTGGTCCTCGAATTACCCAAGGATCGGTCACTATGAGCTCCAAACTCTTTCCGGGAGGTTAAAACTGGCGATTGCGAGTCTAGCTCGCATGAGCAAGACCTTAGATGAATACACACACACACACACACACAAACACACACACACACACACACACACAAACACACACACACACACACACACGGACGTACGCACATGTGCGCAGTAGCACTCTAATCTAGTGGATAGCCTTCTTGTTACGAGAAAGCCTGAAAGCCTGGAAGGAATAAGCTGAGAAAGCCTAAGTCGGACGGTGTCTTTTCGTTCATATATCTCTTTAGCGTCACGTTCTGCTGATTTTAGCAGGATGACAGGTTTTGAAAGGTAGAGGGAAAACAAATTTAAAGCAGCGAATCTTCTGAGGCACCTGGCAACTTAACTTTCCGGGACACTTTGTAATTTATCATCTCTGCAGCATAACAAGGAAGCTCCCGGCGGGAATTAGGTTTGCTAATGTCATTTCCTGCATTTGGGAGAGACTCGTAGCGGCGGGAGTCATAGGTAGGATCCTGAGTAACTGAGCCAATCTGGATCTACTTATAGGTCTCGTCCAGGAGGAAATATGGTGAATGGTATCGTAATATCTAATCCACGTGGGGTACCTGTGGGGCCACATTTCTTGTCTCTTGGAATCTTCCCCTGATGGCCTGGGATTGTAGTATGGACGGGTGATCAAAGGATAGATGTGGCTCGTGATAATATTCGGTTGCCATTTTTCTGGTGAACAAGATAATGCGTTTGTGTTTGTAAAAATGAGCTTTTCGTTATCAGTTTTCCTTTACCAGTTTCCTGTTCATTTTTTAAGTCAGTAAGAAACTGAATTAAATTTAAAATTTTGCTTTGCATGATTCACGTCATGACCTTACAAATTAATTACAATTGTTTGTTCTGTCTTAATGAATTATTATTAATAATTAAAAGGGATTATTATTGATTATTATTGGAGTGCTCGTCGCCTCCGTAGTGTATAGTGGCTAGCTCGCTTAGCAACTAATCTGCGGGTTCTGGTTTGAATCTGGGACAGGGCAGTCGGAGGCCAGCCCAACAGCTGTCCATCCTTCCTTTCGGGGTTGGTCGATAAATGGCTACCTGGGGAAACCTGGGGAAGGTAACTGGGATAACCCGGATGTCGGACTACTCCACTGTTCCGGGGTAGCGGGTTGTCACCCACCACAGGCTCAAGGGCTAATGCGACGGAGATGAGCACCGAGGCCAAGTGCAACATCAATGATACCCTCATTTTTACCTTATCCTTTATTATTGTTCTTCTGAACGATGAGAGAGGCAATGGAAACCTGTATAAAATGTATGAAACGCCGGTATTCATGAAAATCACAAATATGCAAGGTGAAGTGAAGTTCAGGAAAGGGGGGACAGGCCAAGCTGATTATAGAGTGCAAGGACACATGAAACAAACGAGTAAGCAAAGAGTGAGGCAAGGGTTATAAAATGAGGACGAGCGATATGACTCATAAGATCACAAGGGCTAATGCACGCGTCCCCTTCTTAATAAAGTTAATGGATATAGTTCTTTCTAATATTTTTCATTTTTCCTGATTATCATAGTGATACTGCGAACTTTGACAGATATGTCGAAAAAAAATCCATTGTTGATGCATACCTGCGATTTTTTCCCCTTTCTACGCCAGTGCAGAATCCCTCCAGCACTGTCAAAGGAGATGCACGGTATGGATTTCCTATATTCTAGTCAGCCCCTTTGTCAGACTCTGCTGAGCCCGTTGTGACCTCTCCCTGCCAGTCCCTGCTGTCCTGTGGATGGATATATCTATGGGCTGCAGGGTTGCGAAGGGAATGGCGAGGAAACAAGGGAGGAGGGTAACGCGAAGCTCACTTAGCACGTTGGGATTGCCCAGACGAGAGGGAGCAGACTGGCGTGTAGGAGATTACAGTGCAGGCAAGTAAAACTTCATCAAATAATTAAGTAAGCCGAACCCCTATACAAGGAGGTTTTTTTTTTAAGAATGGGTGAATGGAGATATATTTGGGAGTTGAGGCCCAATATGAGAGGAAAACTTTGGTACTGAAGGTCATATCTTCCGTAATTCCATTATACGAAGACCAATAACATTATAACAAGTAGTAAGAAAATCTTATTTGTAACAGATGTTATGCAGCAACATGTTCATGATCTTAGTGGAAAGGCATTCATGAGAATGTGTAATGGCAACTGTAGGAGTAGACGATAGGTGGAACAGGGGCGACACATATTCGCACATTGAGATTTTGCAAAAGTAAAAAAATTCAGTTCTTAATGTCAAATATATATGGGTAGTATACATGTATAGTGTTTCAGGTGATTTTAGGAAATATATTAATTACACTGGTGAAGAAGGAAGGCAGGAATTCAAAACATGCCAAAAATGTGGTTACATATAATGGAGCAAAAAGGAAAACCATAGATAGTGTATGTAAGCCTATTATTGAATGAAACACAATGAAGATGATAATGCAACGATGATAACATATGAGACAGTGGCGGCACATGTTTGTGTGTATGTTGCAGTCATTTCCACAACCTTTTTTTTTAACGACTTGAACAATTTTGCTAGTGAAGGCTTATTGGTGAAGCATTTTAGTTTCTTTTATTTTCGTTTCGGAGTGTGATTTTAGTATCATTATTGTATACTATTGAGCGTGTACGCCCCAACAGGCTTTGCCATGATATGTAACTGATGATTGTGATTAATATCATGCTGAGCCCGATGACTGGTATATATACCAGTATAGATAGATAGATAGATAGATAGATAGATAGATAGATAGATAGATAGATAGATAGATAGATAGATAGATAGATAGATAGATAAAATAGATAGATAGATAGATAGATACGATACGATAGAGATAGATACGATAGTAGATGCATCGACTAGATAGATAGAATAGTACGCATTAGATAGATAGAAGATAGATAGATAGATAGCAAAAGATACACACACACACACACACACACACACACACACACACACACACACACACACACACACACACACACACACACACACACACACACACACACACACACACACACACACACACACACACACACACACACACACACACACACACACACACACACACACATACATACATACATACATACATACATACATACATACATACATACATACATACATACATACATACATACATACATACATACATACATACATACATACATACATACATACATACATACATACATACATGCATGCATGCATGCATGCATGCATGCATGCATGCATATATTATATATTATATAATATATATATATATATATATATATATATATATATATATATATATATATATATATATATATAGATGATATATATATAGTGCAGCAGATAATCATAACAATTGTGCAAATTATGACTTAAGCATGAAATTTTTACCAGTGTTAGTACATACCATAAGGTTCATTTTAAGATCGGGAGGTAAATCAGATTTGACCTCAGAGGATAGTGCGAGATCAATGACCTCAATTACATTGAAATTGTCATTTTTTCACGATTCTGGTGCAGTTTGTCTGTTTTGGGAATCATTAAAAAGGTATGTTGCCATGTGTTGGTCCCTTTATCTTCTGGAGAGCCTATTTATACATAATCACAGGATGCAACCATGACTGAACAAGTGCTTTAAATGAGGTTAGTGACCTCAGAAAACAAATTTATTGAAATACACATTTAGGTTATTGTGGTGACCAGAACAGCTTGCATGAAATCGTGTTGTAAGATCATCTGTGCAACCTTAATTTTCAATTAAAGTGCGCTGTCTAGGAACAGAGGCAACAGAGCATTGATCGCGGCAGGTGGGATCACTGCTTGCTGGACATCGGCATTGTAGGCAGACCATGACACCCATTCATCTATGGATTGCTCCTCTAGAGCTGTCTTCACTGTCCTCGGCCACCCATACTCTTCTTCCACGACAGCTTCAGCAGCCAGGAGGTCGGGAGGCCTTGCAGGACGTTGTACAGCCGGTGCAGGGAAGTGCTTCGTCTTCATGGCAGCAGGTGGCACACTTGTGTACACTGATGGCAGAGGTGCTACCGACTTGGCGGAAGAGATGTCTTGCCCAATCACCACTACACCACGGTCGAGTCCGCCATTCGTTCAAAACTTACGGTCAAGCAATCCTTCAAACTACCGTCCTATAGCTTTGACTTACTGCCTTTCTAAAGTTTTTGAATATATACTTAATAAGAAGATTCTTAAGCATCTATCTGCTCACAATCTTCTATCTGATCGTCAGTACGGTTTCCGTAAAGGGCGATCTACTGGCGATCTTCTAGCTTTCCTAACTGAATCTTGGTCATCCTCCTTTAGGGGTTTCGGTGAAACTTTCGCTGTTACCCTTGACATATCAAAAGCTTTTGATAGAGTCTGGCACAAATCTTTAATTTCCAAACTACCCTCATTCGGTTTCTATCCTTCTCTCTGTACCTTCATTTTAAGTTTCCTTTCAAACCGTTCTATTGCAGCTACTGTAGACGGACATTGTTCTTCGCCTAAATCTATCAATAGTGGTGTTCCCCAGGGTTCTGTCCTATCACCCACTCTCCTTCTATTATTTATTAGTGATCTTCTAAGTCTAACTCAAAGCCCTATCCACTCCTACGCTGATGATTCTACCCTGCATTTTTCAACGTCGTTTATTAGACGTCCAACTCAACAGGAACTAAGTGATTCACGGAGAGATGCCACTGAACGCCTAACTTCTGATCTTTCTATAATTTCTGATTGGGGCAAAGCAAACCTTGTTTTGTTCAATGCCTCAAAAACCCAATTTCTTCACCTATCTACTGGACAAAACCTACCAGATAACTATCCCCTCTTCTTCAATGACACTCAACTGTCTCCTTCTACAATGAACATTCTAGGTCAATCTAGGACTATCCTTTACTAAAAATCTGAACTGGAAATCTCACATCTCATCTCTTGCTAAAACAGCTTCTAAGAAGTTAGGTGTGCTGTGGCGTCTGCGTTCTTTTTTTTCTCCCTCCCAATTGTTTGCTCTCTACAGGGGCATTATCCGCCCATGTATGGTGTATGTCTCACATGTTTGGGGAGGATCCACTCATACAGCTCTCCTAAACAGGGTTGAGTCAAAAGCTTTTCGTCTCATCAACTCCTCTCCTCTGACTGACTGTCTTCAATCCTTAAATTACCGCCGCAATGTTGCTTCTCTTGCTCTCTTCTACCGTTATTTTCATGCTCACTGCTCTTCTGAACTTGATAACTGCATGCCTCCCCCACTCCCGCGGCCTCGCTGCACAAGACTTTCTACTCATTCTCATCCCTATTATGTCCATCTTCCTAATGCAAGAGTTAATCAGTATCTTTACTCTTTCATCCCTTTCACTGGTAAACTCTGGAACTCTCTTCCTGTTTCTATTTTTCCACTTTCCTATGACTTAAATCTTTTCAAAAGAAAAGTAACACCTCCCGAACTAAATTGGCCTACCCCTGTTTTTATTTTATTCTCTTACTGTCTTTTTTATAGGGACTGGCAACTAAGCGGGCTTTGTGTTACCCATTTTTATTGTGCCCTTGGCCAGTTCCTTGTGATGTAATAAAAATAATTAAAAAAAAAAATAAAAAAAAATATCGTGTGTGATGGATGTTGCATTAGGGAGATACCTGTGCCATGAAAAGAATCCTTGGCTGTCGCAGAGCTGTGGTTATGGTCAATATTATCGACAGCCCCAGTAGTGAACAGTCCCTTGCGCAGCTTGGGTGGGCAAACAACTTCTTCCATGTTGAAGCGCTGGCAGACACCATTGGCAATGTCTGCTGGGAGCTGTAGTAATCTATCATATGACATACACATCCCTAGGCTGAACAGTGTGTCAATCAGACCTCTGCTCCTGGTCACAGCGTGAATCTTGAGGGACAAGTAGAGTGGGAGTGAGGTTTCTCTCTCGCGGCTGTGGCGCACTGAGGTTGACTCCACACTGCGTGCATGCTTTACACTGTTGAACACCAGTAGCTGCGATACTGTAAGAGCAGCAGTTGTGGTGCTTGTGTTGCCCAACTTAGTCTGGTGCTTGATGTTCACCCCATCGAGGATCATGTTCACCAGAGCAAGGAAGGATGGTGTCACAGAATCTTTGTGGCAGGCAGCGTGGAACAGTCAAAGGTGAACCTGGTCTGAAACATTTCTCTACGTACTACCTGTGCTGCACTTACTAGGTGCATGGCATCACTGTCATGATCACAGACCTTCTTCAGGGCGGGACCTATATCTTTCTCAAACAAGAGAAGTGTGTCTCGGCCCTGAGAATGGGCTCTCAGATCAGAAAGCACAGAAAGAAGTCTGTCCTTCAGTCTGGTTGTGTGTATTCTGTTGGTTACCGTGGCACCCAGCTGCTCCAGTCTCGTCTTGTAGAAGTTAGCCACGTCTGAGAGTTTAAATACAGGGGCATTGTCCTCATCTGCATGCATGTCCTCC
>JACEEZ010020489.1:250000-267500 GCA_016584305.1 Chionoecetes opilio | reverse complement strand
AAATCAAATACTGGCCTAGATACCCGCAGTAAAATAGTGTATGTGTCCCAGGTCTCTAGGAAAATATTGGGATGAATTATTGTACTTATTTTTAATATTATCATTATTATTATTATTATTACTATTAGTAGTAGTAGTAGTAGTATTACTATTATTATTACTATTGATATTATTAATAGTAGTATTACTATTATTATTATTATTATTATTAAAGTATATTCGATTATCTTGTCTGGGTATATTTGACTCCCATATGTTATCTATCATACACTGCGGCTCCACCAGCACTGCTTTTCTGCCAAGTTTGAAGAAACTGACTCTTCTCGAATTCTGGGTTGCCGACCTCTGGACTCTAGCCTCTTTGTAAAGCTCCCTATTGACTCCGCATTAACTACCTGACGAATGAGTCGATTCCAATCATTTACCACCCTATTTGTGAACCAGCTTTTCCCTATTTCTATTTTAAATCTACGGTTTTCCAGTTTGAATCCGTTACTTCTTGTTCTACCCTGCTTACCAGCCGTAAAAAACGTTTCCTACATATCCTTTATTGTATCCATTTAACCACTTTAAAACACTCTGGAGTGAGTGTAAAGTTAATAGCTTTAATCTCCTCTCGTAACTAAAGTTACGCATCCCGTATCATTTTAGTCATCCTTCTCTGGACTGATTAACAATGCTATATCCATCGTTTAATACAAGGATCAAAACTGAACCGCATATTCTAGGTGAGATCTGACTAGAGCCAAATATAACTTTTGAATAACCCCATAATTTCTATTTTTAACACTGCTAATGAACCCTAAGACCCTACTAGCTTTATTTCTAGCCTCAAGACATTATGTCCTAGGACGGAGGACGGAGGTCTGAGCTTACCCGCACACCCAAATCTTTCTCGCCCTCCGATCTTTTCTCATCTCCGATCTTTTAGTGGGTTACAGGCAGTGGATGCCGATCCTCCCATTGACGAAAGCGCACCCTCTTTGACGAAGTCAGAGAGGCTGTAGCAAAGGTGAGGGGTGGAAAGGCAGCTGGTGTTTGTAATAGCAGCACGGAGCTCCTCAAAGCTGGGGGTGAGGCCATGATCCACGGGTTGCATGCTGTCCTGACTGCCGTGTGGCAATCAGGTACCATTCCTCCTGACTGGAAAAGGGGGCTGGTCGTCCCTATCTGGAAAGGGAAAGGAGACCGTCAGGACTGCAACAATTACCGCGGTATTACACTGCTCAGCGTACCAGGCAAGGTGCTTGCCCATCTATTGCTGACACGGATTCGCAGCCATCTGGTGAAGCATCAGAGACCTCAGCAGTCTGGGTTCACGCCTGGTAAGTCAACAACGGACCGTATCCTAGCGCTTCGTGTCCTGGTGGAACGCCGACGTGAGTTTCGACAGGGGATGCTTGCAGCCTATGTTGATCTCAAGAAGGCGTTTGACTCAGTGCATCGTGAGTCACTCTGGGATCTTCTGCGACTTCGAGGGATTCCTGCATCGACTATTGGTTTGATAACTGGTCTGTATTCTGGGACTGAGAGTGCTGTGAAGTGTGGGGCAGGTGTATCCG
Organism: Chionoecetes opilio; assembly: GCA_016584305.1. Classification (NCBI taxonomy): domain Eukaryota; kingdom Metazoa; phylum Arthropoda; class Malacostraca; order Decapoda; family Majidae; genus Chionoecetes; species Chionoecetes opilio. The sequence goes on along the minus strand of JACEEZ010020489.1, from coordinate 265,938 downwards.
GCTTCTTTCCTGTGAATACAGGAGTGTGGCAAGGGTGCGTCCTTGCCCCATCACTTTTCAACGCTTGTATGGACTGGGTATTGGACAAGGTTGTAGATCAAAGTGATTGTGGAGCATCCGTTGGCAACACCAAGATCACTGATCTTGTTTTTGCCGATGATGCAGTAATCTTTGCTGAGTCGCTGGAGGTCCTGGTGATGGCTCTCGAGGCGCTGCACGAGGAGGCAAAGCCTTTGGGACTTGAGGTCTCCTGGCTCAAGACCAAGGTCCAGGTGTTTGGAGACTTACTAGATGAAGCAGTACAGTCTGTTCATGCGTGTGGCGAGGACATTGAGATCTTGGGAAAGTTTTACATACCTTGGTAGCGCAGTCCATAATGACGGCGGGTCATGTCAAGAAGTCTTACGGCGGATTGGCATAGCCCACGGTGTTATGGACTCGCTGAGTGGGAGTATTTTGCGTTGTCGGTACCTGTGCAGGAGGACAAAGATCCGGATCTTCAAATCGCTTGTGATTCCTGTCCTACTCTATGGTTGTGAGACATGGACACTAAATAGTGACTTGAAGAAACGAATCAATGCTTTGGTAATAAGTGTCTTCGCAGAATCATGGGGTATCGCTGGGATGATTACGTGTCAAATCAGCGATTGCACCGTGAGACTGAATCGAGGCCTATTACCTGCATAGTCCGTCAACGCCAACTTCGGCTATATGGGCATGTGTCACGCTACCCTGAAACCGATCCTTCCCATCGGGTTGTATCTGTAAGAGACAATCCGGCGTGGAGGAGGCCAAGGGGGCGCCCACAAGGCTCGTGGCTGGGGCAAGTTGATGTTTCTTGTCGAGAGCTGCTTGGTATGGGAAAGGAGCCTGCATGGGAACTCGCGCGTGGTGACCCCCGGGAGTGGCGTCGTAGGATGGGCGAGGCGACGCGCCCCCCGGCGTATGCCCCCAATGATTGATTGATTGATCTTTTCAGTGATACACTGCGTATAGCAGTGCATCACTGCTATTACTCCTATTACCATATTTATCTATCACTCCTATTAACATATTTACCTATCACTCCTATTACCATATTTATTTTCTACCAACATTATAACGCTACACTTGTCATTATTAAATTTGATCTGCCACCTGACACCCACTCATTTAACTTATCTAAGTCTACCTGCAAACCGTTAACATCAGTCTATGATCTAAGACCTTGAGGACTTAAAGTAATCGTCCAGACCCATTTTTTGTTTGCATAAGTATGTTGAATGTTCATTCAAAACACCTAATCCACAAAAGATAATTCATTCCCACGCTTTTTTCCGTAAAAACACGATTTTTTGTAAAAAAAAAAAATCTGCCCCGCAACAGCCGCCTCGCGAAACTTGCTGATGACGTCACGGGTGGGCGATAATCTGCATCACACAACCTTCCCTCCCCCGGCGCACAAACCTTTCTCACACATTTCTCGTGACTGTATCGGTCGGAAACGGGTGCTAAGCTCTCTGGAAAGGCACAGCTTTCTTGCTGCACAAATAAATGATGCAATTATATGCCATATCGAAAAAAAGTATATATAAAAATAACCCAAAATTCTTCAAATACTATATTTATTTGTGTTCACATGCTTTTGGATTTCCGCGTGAGGGAGGGTCTGCCTTGGGTGACGTCACCGAGCCATGGTGCGTCGTCTGCTAGTGTGCAGTAACGTTTTGGAAGCTCGGGGAATTTGCATATTTTGATTGCGGATTATTTAAAAACGGCTGACTGAATGAAAAAAGTGACAAAATATTGTTAATATATATGGCAATGGCTATATTTAGACCGCATTAAATCAGGAATGATGAAATGTTCTGGACGATTACTTTAAGACGTTATTAAAGACCTTAGAACTCATAGATATGTGTTGTGTGTATGTGTGCGTGTGTCACTGTGTGTATTGTGTTTTCACCCACGGTCTTGTCCCCTCAACCTGGACTTGCAATCGCAAGTTATACCCTTCCGGAAAGAGCTTAGAGCTCGTAGTGACATATCTTCAGGAAAACCTGTGACACACCACGCACATGGCGGTGTTACATCTCATCTCCGTCGCATAAGCCTTTGTGCCTATGATGAGTGAAAACCCGTCCCCGGACACAGGGCTAGTGTGACATCCGGTTTACCACAGTTACCTTCCCCAGGTTTCCCCAGGTACCCATTCATCAACCCTGAAAGAAAAAATGAACAGCTGCTTGGGTTGGCCGCCGACTTGCCCTGGCCCGGATTCGAACCAGGGTAACTTGTCTGAAAATTAGGTAGTCGCGCTAGCCACTACACCACGGAGGCAACGTAATAAGAACAATGATAATAATAAATGTAATATGATTTTGACAATAATAATATTAGTAATAATTACAGTAATGTAATGCGATTCTTGCATCGTATTACGTTTTGTTTTGTGCCTGTTTCTATTATGCCATTCATTCTGTTTTCTTATTGTAATTTTGCATTGAGTTTCAATGTTACTTTGATCAGGTTTCCTTGCTTTCGCTTATGTTCGTACAGCAACAATTGACATTTGTGACTTATGTATATTAAAAGGAAATATTACTTTAATATGTATTGTTGATATGTAACCTTGTGACTAGCTAGCTAACCATATGTAATTTGTAGAGTTCCTTTTGTATGAGTTTGAATAGAGGAAGAGAGGAGAAGGTATCAGCTGTAGAGGACTAGAGGTGGGTCACTGGAACGATTCTGAAGCATTTATCAACTATAACGCAGAGTGTAAGACACTCTACTGGGTTGCACTGGTGTATAAATGTACCATGGTTTACTTCTACGCTTACGTATACGTTGTCGAGTTATATATCTCCTAGACCTGGCGTCCAAGACTACCCCGGGTACAGCTGGCGTCGGCAATGTTGTGAGTAGAATATTGTTTATTGTTATTTGGTTTCATGGCCAAGTGATGTTTACCTTTTTGTACTAGTTAAGCCTTATGATGACGGTTTATTTATCAATGGAGTTGTATTGAGAGCTTATTGATGAAATAATATAGATAAGTTTACTGCGTTCATAAGGATTTTATTGAGCTTCTGAAGGGATCATGTGACATGTTAATTTGTGTATTAAAGGTTTGCATTGTGATCTTGTTATTGACTGTTGAGCTACACAGTGATTTGATAGTGGTTATGTGGTTATTATGTTATGGTACTAATATGGCCCGGTCCTACAGGTTGGAACACATGAAAATAAAGCCGAGTTGCAACATATTGTATCACTGCACCCGGACGATCTAAACCTTACACGTAATAACAATCATAATACTAATGATAGTGACAATATTTATATTATTGTCAATATTATCATTGTTATATATATTATTAATATTGTGTATCAAAACCATAATTATTATCACTATCATCATTATTATTATTATGATTACTCGTTGTTCTCATTTATATTATGTTCCAAATCATTACCACTTTACGTCTATTACGATTTTACCGAGTCTTTTATTACACGCTGCTGCGGTTTCACGTACTTAGGCTTGATTGTCTTTATTAGTTATCCATATCAGCCTTGGTGATCTTTATTGATACTGGAATCAAAAGGAGATTATCTGGGTGTCATATAAGTGATTTGGAGCTACGTGCTGACAAACGGAAAGCGAAGTTGCCATCGCCTCCATACGCTGCAGTCACTAGATCCATGTGGTGTTTAGCGTGAGCTGTACAGAAAGATTCAAGTAAACCTTTTTTTTGTATGCGAGGATCAAATTTCCCACACCATATACATGAAATCGGGATTGAAAGAATGATTATGTTCAGGAAAAGAAAATATATTTGATAAGAAAATGAATGGATAACTGTATTTGCAACACACACACACACACACACACACAACACATACACATACACATACACACACACACACACACACACACACACACACACACACACACACACACACACACATACACACCTGTTGCTCAGCTGAGAAGTAAGCTCTTGTTCCATATCGTCCTTCTCCCAGGTCATTACCGCCAATAAAGCCATTCCATCTACTAAACCCTGGAATCCTCCCCCCTGCCACGCGACGCACTCACAATAATTAATGGGAACATAATATTTAATCAATTGATATTAGATACAATCTGTCACTCTCATCTTCAGATGAACTTCAAATGCAGTTAGTCAGTCATATGTGAGATATGTGCCGATGCTTGCGATGCGGTGCTTATTTGACGACAATAAGTCATCATAATGTAAATCTAATAAGAATCGTTTCATGTCTTGAGTGCCACCACTGGGAACCGTTTGGGTTTTGTAGATTTTATGTCCAAAACCAGATTTTTCGATGTGAATGATTTTATTGTGGATGGGTTTTTTTCTTCATATTTGACATATTTCCATAAATCGACTTATATAAATTTACTTATATAAGAAGTTATCTCAGTCAGTTAGGCAGGCGTGGACGTCTGCTTGGAACATTGAAGCAGGAAGAACGTATATTGAGGTAAATAGGGAATTCGTTCAGGCATAAACTATTCTTTCTCGTTACTGAATTGATGTATTGTTGATGTCTCCTTGTTCTAGTTGCCTCCCCCTCCCTCAACCTCGCCAATAGTGCCAGTCTCACCTTCCCTACAGGTTTACAGAGCCGTCGATAACCTGAGTAAAGAGGTAACGGTAGGGAGGCGGTTGGCAACTGACGTATCCTAGTGAGCGGAGAAGCTTGGTTAAAGAGGCACTGAAGCCGCTGCTCGCCTAGCTACCAGCCCTTGTACCTCCACCTTAGGCCTCCGCCCCTACCCCGCCGAGATCTGGTACATCGCAGAAACCTTTCATATAGTTTGCGGCTTCCGTCTTTCCTGGTGCTCTGCAATACTTGGCTACAGTTTGCGGCCTCGCTGTCCTGATGTCCCTCACTATTACCATGTGCACTGTTTGCATGTCCTCCAAGTGGGCACTCTGCTTTATGAGTTTTTTTTTTTTTTTTTTTTTTTTACATTTATGCCTGACACCTGTAGTCAGTGATCAGAGTCAGTGTATGACGCCAGTGACCTCCAAGGCTCGGGTGGTAGGCCCTGGAAGCTCACTTGAGGGAGTGATGTTGGCCCTCGACCATGGTGGCGAAGGCAGGATTTTTATAGTGACGCCTGTGATTAGAGGCTCATGCCGCCCCCCTGTGTTGTCCTCCGATGCACTTGCAATCGAAAGTAGAGTAAATGGGCAGCATGTGGGTGTTCTTAGGCCACTCGACGGGGCAGAAAGATTTTAAATGGATTTTGGTTCTCATCGGGGATCGAACTCGGGTCACCCAAAACGCCGCTCGGAGACGCTAACCACTCTGCTACAGCCTCCCCATACCCCTCCTATACCCCCTACGCCTTCCTCCTTCCGATGTCCATATTATCAAGCCTACGCATATTGTTTCTTTGGTTTGGCCATATTAACTTCCCATGTGTATCAGTCCCAAAAGTCCCAGAAGCTTAAAAAAGAGTGAGATATATATGTTGACTGATCTCCATTTGTACAAGCCAGTTTGAATCACTTGGGGAAAATCCTCGCATAACCTATTATCCTTATCGCAAAAATCAAGAAATATCAAGAACTACACATTTAGATTGACTCATAGTAGTCAGGCATTAATGAAATAAAGATTTCACGCTATCTTGAGAGAATTCACGAATGTGTTCTTAATGACACGTTGAATGTAAGGACGTGCATAACCTGGCATGAGTTGTACACAAAACTTTTGTGTTTATATTTTGCTTAATGAGTAGCTCCCGAAGGAGGTCTGGGCTCAAAAAAGTGCAAAGAGGAAAAAAACAAAGAGTATGATTGAAGATTTATGAGCACTGTTAATCTGCCTCAAAGATGTTTCAATAAATGACATCTGTTAATTTACATGCATGAACTTCTACATGATTCGTATTTACTTCGCTGATAAACCCGATTAGTTTTTCACTGTTTTAGATGGATTATTTTTCGCTGGTTTATACATATGAATTTTTTGGATTTGTTTTTCCTTACCTGAGTTTTTTGACATTTGCTCTTACAGGCACAATTACTCTGTTCTTCGTAAGGTGTTATTGTTCAACGAATCTCGTGCACGATCACATGTACACTCCCTCTTTAAGTCGTTTTTTTCTACCTCTCTCAATTTTTTTCTCTCTCTCTCTCTCTCTCTCTCTCTCTCTCTCTCTCTCTCTCTCTCTCTCTCTCTCTCTCTCTCTCTCTCTCTCTCTCTCTCTCTCTCTCTCTCTCTCTCTCTCTCTCTCTCTCTCTCTCTCTCTCTCTCTCTCTCTCTCTCTCTCTCTCTCTCGCTCGCTTCTTTCCCGCGCGCGAGCACGCACACATGCGCAAATATTAATGCGAATAACAAAAATGTGATTCTATAATGTTCAAGATGTAGGGATGGAAAAAAAACATTAAACAAGAATTGGGGTGGTAGAAATTGATCAACTAACATACAGTTGCTTCAGTCATGCTTCAGGCAGTGGCGGGATGCAGGAATGTAAAGGCAAAGCGGGGGTCATACGTTCATTTATACTCTAAACTTAGGAAGGAAGATAATAGCCTACAGGTGCTAGAGCCTCAAACGTAAATGAAAAAAAATAATCAAAAATAAATATATTAGATATTAAAAAAGTTGTGCGTGGCCTTGGTGCTTTAGATTTATGTTTATTTATATAAATTATTTAGGACTATAAAATATGACGTCTTAAGGTTTAAAATATATACTAGCACAGGTCTGTACAAGAGCCTCGGCTCAACGGACCTGGTCCTCAGATATACTGTATGTACTGTAAATATATTTGTTTAACAATTGTAACAAGAGGTCAATAAATATATCAATATCAATATCAATATCAATATCATCTCCGTCGCATTAACCATTGAACCTATGGTGGGTGACAACCCGTTACCCTGGGACATAGGGTTAGTGTGACATACGGGTTACCACAGTTACCTTGCCCAGGTTTCTCCAGGTACCCACTGATCGACCAATCGTAAAAGAAAGGATGAACAGCTGGTTGGGCTATACGCCAACTGTCCTGGCCGGGATTCGAACCCTGGCCCACGGATTCGTAGCTAGATGCGCTAGCCACTACACCATGACGGCGCATAATGCATTATAGGTAATATATATTTCTTCAATCCCATTTCATGCTTCTGTCCTTTTCCATTCCTACATCTAAACGGATTGCAAACTGGAAAAAAATACATTTGCAACGAATTCAAACTGATAAAAACATAAACAGAACGTTTAAACAGAATTTAAAAAACTGAAATAAAGATACATTTAAAACAAAACTAGAGATAAACTGGTTCACAAATAGGGTAGTAGATGATTGAAATATATTCAGTCACCCGATAGTTCATGTTGAGTCAATAGGGAGTTTTAAAAGAAGGCTAGATAACTTATAGATAGGGATGAAAGGTGGATGTTGGCAGTGCTAAGTAGCAGGAACTATCACGTGTAGGTCTCACGGCTTCTTGTAGCTTCCTTATTTTCATATGTTATTACGTTCTTATGCTATCCAGAACATTATATATATATATATATATATATATATATATATATATATATATATATATATATATATATATATATATATAATTTATTGTTTTTTGATCGTTGAGATTGAGTAATTATATTCAATTCTCGGCGATGCTTTGAAAATAAAGACAGTCAGTCAGTCAGAGGAGAGGAGTTGATGATACGAGAAACTCTTGATTCTACCCTGTTTCAGAGCTTAATTAGTGGATTGCTTTACATGTGAGACATACTCCATACATGAGCGGATAAGGAGGATAATAAGGATAATAAGGATAATAAGGATACAGAGCCAGCAAATCGAAGGAAGAAAAAAATGGACGCAGACACCACAGGCCACCTAACTTCTTAGAAGCTGTTTTAGCAAGAGATGAGATCTGAGATTCTCAGTTCAGATCTTTAGTAAAACAGAGTCCAAGAAAGTTAATTGTAGAAGAGGGAGACAGTTGAGTGCCATTTAATAAGATATGATAGTTGTTTGGAAGGTTGTGTCGAGTAGATACTAGGTGAAGAAATTGGGTCTTTAAGGCATTGAACAAAACAAGGTTTGGTTTGCCTAATCAGAAATTTTTGAAATATCAGAAGCTAGAAGAAAAAAAATATATATATTTATTTACATATATATATATATATATATATATATTATATATATATTATATATATATATATATATATATATAATATATATATATATATATATATATATATATATATATATTATATATATATATATATATATATTATATATATATATATATATATATATATATATATATATATATATATATATATTACATCACAAAGGACTGGCCAGGGGCACAAGAAAAAAAGGTAAGACAATGCCCTCTTAGTTGTCAGTCCCTATATACAAGACAGTAAGAGAATAAATAAATGGGGGTGGGCCAATTTAGTTCGGGAGGTGTCTTGTCACTCTTCTCTTGAAAAAAGTTAAGTCATAGGAAGGTGAAAATCCTACATAATCCGCATAGCGGATTAATGCCGGCTGAATCCTACATAATTAGCCTTTCTGAAGTCAGGTACTCTATGTTTATTTACATTTCTAGATCCTACTTCACATTTAAAAAAAAATGTACCCACCTAATTTCACAATGATCGCTATTACTTAACTGTCCTCCAACTTCCACCTATGTAACTAAATCTTCCCTATTTTTTATTAATAAATCTAGAATATTATCTCCCCTAATAGACTCCTTCACTTTTTGTTTTAGGAAGTTATCCTGAACAAGTTTTAACAATACCTCTGCGTCATTGTCTCCTACAATTAAATCCCAGCTGTCACAGGAAAGGTCTTACGGCTGGCAGAGCTGAACTTCCTGACGGAAGTTTCCCCAATACCTCGTACTATTTTGTTCCTCATTTTGATATTATCATTATATCAGTTATTATTTGTTATTTTGGTATTGTTAGATTATTGTTATTAGCTAAACTAGTGGGAGAAATCTATAATGGGATAAAACTGTTTAGCTCTGTTTATTATGGGGAGGCGATAGCAGAGTGGTTAGCGTCACCGGGTGGCGTTTTCGAAGACCCCGAGTTCGATCCCGAGTGAGACCCATAAATCCACATAAAATATTTATGTACCGTCGAGTGGCCTAAGAACACCCACATGTTGCCCATTAACTCTACCTTCGATTGCGAGTGCATCGGAGGACACAGGGGGGCGGCATGAGGCTCTAATCACAGGCGTCACTATAAAAATTCTGCATGCGCCACCACCGGCGAGGGTCAACCATCACAGCCCTCAAGTGAGCCTCCAGGGTCTACCATCCCACCCCTGGAGGTCACTGCCTACAGGCGCTATAGCCACAGATGTAAAACAAACAAAAAATCTCGTTTTGGTGAGGGTTGGCAACCAACCCTAACCTGATCTCAGGACTGAATGGGTTGTGGGTCGCTCTTTCTGCTTTTTGGCTCTCACCAGAGCGGGTCTCGGCCACTTACCTCGTCTTTTTGTAAGCCCTGTGCGGCTTCCAGGTTGGTGTTGTCCTGTGTTAGGAATTAGGACGAGTCGCGTCGTCCTTTAGGGCACTTCTCCACTCGGCAGGAGTTATTTCTTTGTGGACGTGTGATCTGTGTACAACTACCTGGCAGGTGTAATTTGATTGTAGACGTGTTACCTGTGTTCAACTACCATACAATAATTCAAGTCACGGCCGGAGAACTGTGTTTCATCTGCCTACTTTTCATGGCAGGGTAGGTAATATTATTTTGTTACTACTTAGAGCCGTAGTACCCTACTTTAGTACAAGACCAGTTGGCCCACAGGCTCATAGCTGCAACACAGCCTATGTTCCTAAGATTAAAATCTCCTACCAAGCCTTATTGATTATATGTATAACCGTTGCTTATTTCTTGCCATATAGGAACTGAATTATCTTTACTTAAAGTTGGAGTGCTGTACACTATACCCAAGACCATCTTATCAGTTTCATCTCTAATTTCCACCCATATACACTCTACACCATGAGCCTATCATCTGTTTTTTAACATTGTTAACACAGCACTGCAGTGTATCCCTGGCATAAAGTGCAACTCCTCCTCTCCTGCCTAACCTGTTCTTGTGAAATAACTTATAACCCTTTATCTAAACTTATGGATTAAATATTTTGCTTGTCATATCTAACCATGTTTCTGTTAATGCTATTATATCAAAATCTTCTACACTAGATGTTCCTCTCAGTAAATCGATCTTGTTTAACATACTTCTACAGTTTGTATAATAAACCTTTAATCTGCACTTCTTCTTGTCAATTTTCACATTTGCTGTATTAATTAACGCTGGCGGACTTTTTTTACACTTTATTTTCCTATTCATACTGTATTTCTTCCTGCCTTGACCAACTGTATTCCTTCCTTGACTATCAGGATTATTAATCTTCACTTTCACACCCTCCTGGCCTCTAAAAAAAACCCTGACCCCCACTCTCAACTCTCCACGCCAACAAACACATCCCCCTATGAGAGAGATGTACCCCGTCCCTGGCATACAGGTGGTCCTTACCGAAGAATCTGGCCCTGTTGTCAATAAACAACCACCCGTTCCTCATGGAATGATCAGCCAGCAAGCTGTTCACAACAAAAGTTATAGACCACCATCCCGGTCCCCCGTATACCTGCGCGGCAAGATGCCACACACAACAGGGGTGCCACCAAGGTCCCTAACCCTGACTAGGGCCTCCTTGTACCTCTGAGCTCCTGTCTCCCGACCCTACCTATAAAATTCCCTCTTGCACTAATACATACCGTGGGCGCTATTCACTCCCCAACCTGTCTCCTATATCACCCATCCCCGCTCCACAAAAACAGGCAAGCGTCCTACTCTTCTTATCTCTGTCACATAAGGTCATATATAAATAATTGACCTGGCTGTTTCCCTTTAACCAAGCTTCTCCTCTCACTAGGATACGTCAGTTGCCAACCGCCTCCCTACCGTTACCTCTTTACTCAGGTTATCGACGGCTCTGTAAACTTGTAGGGAAAGTGAGACTGGCACTATTGGCGAGGTTGAGGGAGGGGGAGGCAACTAGAACAAGGAGACATCAACAATACATCAATTCAGTAACGAGAAAGAATAGTTTATGCCTGAACGAACTCCCTATTTACCTCAATATATGTTCGTCCTGCTTCAATGTTCCAAGCAGACGTCCACGCCTGCCTAACTGACTGAGATAACTATTTGTGTAGTAACATTTTTTCCGATTTATTCAAAGATGTCAGAAAAGAAAAGAAAAAATCCACAGGGAAATCATTCAAATAGTAAAATCAGGTTTTGACAATAAAATCTACAAAACCCAAACGGATCCTAGTGGTGGCACTCAAGACATGAAAAAAGTCTTATTATATTTACATTATGATGACTTATTGTCGTCAAATAAGCACCGCACCGCGAGCATCGGCACATATCTCACATATGACTGACTAACTGCATTTGAAGTTCATCTGAAGATGAGAGTGACAGATTGTATCTAATATCAATTGAGTAAATATTATGTTCCCATTAATTATTGTGAGTGCGTCGCGTGGCAGGGGGGAGGATTCCAGGGTTTAGTAGATGGAATGGCTTTATTGGCGGTAATGACCTGGGAGAAGGACGATATGGAGCAATAGATTACTTCTCAGCTGGTGTTGGTGTGTGTGTGTGTGTGTGTGGGTGGGTGTATATATATATATATATATATATATATATATATATATATAATATATATATTATATATATATATATATATATATATATATATATATATATACATATAATATATATAATATATATATATATATATATATATATATATATATATATATATATATATATATTTTATATATATTTTAGAGTGGAGCGAAAAACACTTTTTTTAATAATTACTCAGAATAGTTGGGAAATTGTGCCAATGTAACCCACATTAAAGTTGAAAAAATGACACGTGTCTAATCCAATATCTCTAGTTTTTTTTTTTTTTTTGGGGTTTTTTTTTTTTCCATCACAAGAACTGGCCAAGGGCCAATAAAAATGGGTACACAAGCCCGCTTAGTTGCCAGTCCCTATAAGAAATAGTAAGAGATAAAATAAAAACAGAGGGGTAGGCCAATTTAGTTCGGGATGGTTCTTGTTACTCTTCTTTTGAAAGATGTAAGTCATAGGAAAGTGAACATAGAAACAGAAGAGAGTTTACCCAAGTTTACCAGTGAAAGGATGAAGAGTAAAGATACTGATTAACTCTTGCAATTAGGAAGATTGAGACAGAATGGGTAGAATGAGTAGAAAGTCTTGTGCAGCGATGCCGCGGAGTGGGGGGGCATGCAGTTATCAAGTTCAGATAGCAGTGAGCATGAAAATAAAGGTAGAAGAGAGCAAGAGAAGCAACATTGCGGCGGTATTTTAGGATTGAAGATCGTCATCCAGAGGAGAGGAGTTGATGGACGAAAAGCCTTTTGACTCAACCCTGTTTTAGGAGAGCTGATGAGTGGCTTCCTCCCCAAACATGTGAGACATACTCCATACATGGGCGGATAAAATGCCCGCTGTAGAGAGCAAGCAATTGGAGGGAGAAAAAAAGGACGCAGACGTCCACAGCACACCTAGCTTTTAGAAGCTTTTTTAGCAAGAGATGAGATGTGAGATTTCAGTTTCAGATTTTTAGTAAAGGTAACTCCAGAATGTTCATTGTAGAAGAAAGGAGAACAGTTGAGTGTCATTGCAGAGGGGATAGTTTATCTGGTAGTTTTGTCGAGTAAAGGTGAAGAAATTAGGTTTTTTAGGCATTGACAACCAAGGTTTGGGCCTTTGCCCCAATCAGAATTATAGAAAGAGCAGAATTAGGCACTCGGTGCTCTCTCGTGAAATGCACTAGTTGTCTGTTGAGTTGGACGTCTAATAAACGACGTTGAAAAAAAAAAAAAATTCACAGGGTAAGATCATCAGCGTGGAGTTGATAGGCTTTGAGTTAGACCTTAGAAGATCCATTAATAAATAAGTAGAAAAGAGAGTGGATGATAGGACAGAACCCTGGGAACACACCATAGATTCTATAATTGATAGATTTAGGAGAACATATCCTTCTACGTAGCTCATAGAGCGGTTTGAAAGGCAACTTAAAATGAAGGTACAGAGAGAAGGATAGAAACCGAATGAGGGTAAGTTTTGGAATTAAAGATTTGTGCCAGCTCTATCAAGCTTTGATATTTCAAGGCACAGCAAAAGTTTCACCGAAACCCCTAAAGAGGGTGACCAAGATTCATTTAGAGAAAGCTAGGAGATCGCCATTAGATCGCCCTTTACGGAAACCGTCTGACGATCAGATAAAGATTGTAGCAGTATATGCTTAATAATCTTCTTATTAGTATAGAGTTCAAAACTTTAGAAAGGCAGGAAGTCAGGCTATAGGAACGGTAGTTTGAAGGATTAGAAACGGTCACCCTTTCTTAGGAACAGGTCGGATGTGAGCAAACTTCCAGCAAGAAGGAAAGGTGAAGTAAATAGACAAGACGGAAAGTTGTGACCAGGCAGATGCAAGCACAGAAGCACATTTTGTTGAGACCCAACCAAAAAAAAACAAACCCCCCCCCCCCACATAGGAGGGACTCCGTCAGAACCGTAGCCTTCGAGGATCTAGGCCAGAAAGGTCAAAGAAACATCATTCCTGAAGGGGATTCTTCATGACAGGCAATAATATAGTCAGAGGTGGAGGAGAAGGAGGAACAGCCCCTTCAGCCAGAGGGAATTTTTAGCAAATGTTTGAGCGAGATTCAGCTTTTAGAAAGTAGATGAGACAGCCTGTGGTATCCATCTGTGAGCATAGGAGTGAAAGATGAAGAGAAAATTGTTAGAGATTGTTATTAGCTAGATGCCATAAGTCCGAGAGAATTTGATTCAGAAAGATTTTTTGACATTTCTATGATGAAAAGAGTTTTTGTAGTTGCAGTAAAGATTGGCATGATTACGGCATAAATATAAAGGGCATGAGTTTCAGGAGATGGATATTGCTTTACGGTACCGTTTGTGAGCCACCTCTCTATCTCGGACAAGCTGAGAAAGCAGATTAACCAGGTTTGACGGCTTTTACGGATTAGAGAAAGTATGTGGATGTACGCCTCCTACATGCCAGAGACTATGACTCATTATGCGCTCTGCACAAAGAGATGGGTCTTTGACATGGAAGCAGGAATCATTCCATGGAAAATCAGAGTAGTACTGCCCTTAGGTCTTCCACTTACTGAGTTGAAGTGCCAGAAGCACCTCCGCTTAGGTGGGTCCGAGACGGTACCGGAGCGATAGGACAGGTTACAGAAATAAGATTGTGATCGGAGACCCAACGATGAGAATAGTTTTCACAGAGTAAGCAGAAGGGTTTAGTAGTTAGGGAAAGATCAAGAATGTTGGGCGTGCTCCAAGGCGTCAGGAATACGGGTAGGTCGCTGCCCAGCTCCTCTAGGTCTTGGTTGGATAGAAAAGTTGTAGCTGTTCACCCAGGTTGGTCAGTGAAAGAAGAGAGAGCCAAAGCTTGTGGTGAACATTGAATTCCCAAGATGGAATTTCGCTAAAGGGAAAATGAGATGAGATGTGCTCCACTTTTGTGTTAAATAGTCCGAAGAATTTTACATATTCAGAGGAGTTAGGTGAGAGATATACCGCACAGATAAATTTGTTAAGAGAGTGACATTAAGTCGAGCAGATGGTAGAAAATTCGGAAGATTCAGGCCGTGAGCACGAGAGCAATTGATGTTCATTGCGCACATATACGCAACAGCCAGCTTTTGGATTTTAAAATTTAGAAATAGAGACCGAAGAGGAGACAGAAAAAGGTCTGCTGTCAGTGCTCACAGCCAACTGAGTTTCGGTGATGAAAAGAAGATGAGGTTTAGAGGAGGGAGATGATGTTCGACAGAGAGAAAGGTTAGATCTAACCGCGAATGTTGCAGAAGTTTAAGGAGAGAAGGCTAGAAGAAGTATCAAGAACCCTCTGGTTCACATCTTTGAGTCGGTCCGACCTGGGGAAATTATGGTCCCCCTCCCCCATGGTGCCCCATGTTCTTCTGATAACATCGAAAATATTAAAAAAATATATGATATTCTTGAAAAGTATTAAATTTTCAGTAACTTTTATTAATTGGAATAACGAAATATGCTGCAGGAATGACGATACCATGTGCACAAAAAAACTATGAAACCAATCTCTTAATATTTAGAGGTGCCCCAAACACAATGAATTATTAGCGTGTGAAGGCAGAATGCAGCGCTGACGTTGTTTCTGGTGGAAGTGTGTAGTTTATGCCTTTTATATATTTTGAAGATTTTTGGGCACTCCATCTAAATTAGTTAGTGTTGGAATAAATTAAAATTTGAAAAACAAAAATATTCAATGATTAAAAAAAATAATCTTTTTTAAAAAATTTTTTTTTTCCACCTCTCTGGGGCACCTCAAAAAATCTCTAAAAAAATTTGTACAAAATTTATATTCAAACTGTGTTCGGAAAACCTTTCTGTATTCCAACAAAAAAAAATTTAAAAAAAAATAAAAAATTTATATATTTAAAAATAAATTTTTGTGTCAAAAACCCAAAAATTTGGCTCTTTGGGGCACCTTAAAATTTTTGCAGAACTAAATTTTTTTAAAAAAAGATTATTTCGTTTTGCCAATTTCCCCACTATTCTAACCGAATCAAGAAAACGGTTTTCAAAAAAGGTAATTTCGCTCAATATAAAATATATATATTATGTTATATATATAAAATAATTTTTAATATATATTAATATATATATGTATATATATATATATATAAATATATAAATTTTATGTATTATGTATTATGTAAAGTTTATGTAGTATATAAATATATATATATATATTATATATATATAGTATTATGTATGTTGTATT
>JACEEZ010020489.1:225000-237500 GCA_016584305.1 Chionoecetes opilio | reverse complement strand
TTTGTCAGCTTGTTCAGAAGCCATGATCTGTGACAATGTGCATACAAACCTTAAGACTAAATTGCCACAAGGAGTTTGACTTTGCTATCTACTAAGTATTTATTTATATCATAAGACTGAGTTTTTTTTATCTATGTTTAAATTGATGTATTCTGATTGTCTTGCCGTCATATTGTAACAAATTGAGCTGATCATATTACTGACCCATTCTTTTTTCTATCCACGGAAGTTTTCAGTTAAGTCACGTATTCCCGCAGTTTCCACCGCAGTCTTACCTTCATTGACCTTCTGACCTCTTAAGCTACTCTTCGATCTTCTTTGGACGTGCTACTTGTACGTAATTCAGACGCAAACTGTGTATGGGGATGTGTTCAGCTGTTGTTTGTCTGTCAATAAACTATAATCTCTCTCTCTCTCTCTCTCTCTCTCTCTCTCTCTCTCTCTCTCTCTCTCTCTCTCTCTCTCTGTCTCTCTCTCTCTCTCTCTCTCTCTCTCTCTCTCTCTCTCTCTCTCTCTCTCTCTCTCTCTCTCTCTCTCTCTCTCTCTCTCTCTCTCTCTCTCTCTCTCTCTCTCTCTCTGTGTGTAATATACATATTTTCATTTCTCTTCTATATATCTGGGAATCCTAATATTTCTTAAATCAACTAGATTAATTATTCTTAACTCTCTTCGCTTTGCAATCAAAGTTTGTACATACTCTTAAATAACATCAAGAGCGATATATGGCGAAATATGATAGCATAAGTGAGAGGATTGCGTAGTAGCTGGTTTAGTGTTTTCATCACCTTAGTTGCCATTAATAAGACATGTTGGAAAATAAGTTGGATGGTTTGGCAAAATGGATAGGAGAGAGAGAGAAAAAAAAGAGAGCGAGAGCGAGAGCGAGAGCGAGAGCGAGAGCGAGAGCGAGAGCGAGAGAGAGAGAGAGAGAGAGAGAGAGAGAGAGAGAGAGAGAGAGAGAGAGAGAGAGAGAGAGAGAGGAGAGAGAGAAGAGGGAGGTAGAAGAGAGGGAGAGAGGAGAGAGAGAGACGAGTAGAAGAGCGAGAAGAGAGTCAGAGGATGAGAAGAGCACACATATGACCAAGGAGATGTGATAGAGAGAATGAGACAACAGATGGATGATACTTGAGTGGAAGAGATCGAGAGAGAGAGATTTCGAAAGTGAATGAACACGAGAAAAGAGAGAGAGAGAGAGAGATGAGAGTGAGAGAGAGAGAGAGAACATTTGTGAGTGTAATAAACCGGAAACTTAACATACAGTAATATAGTCAACATGAATTCAGAGATGACAATGACATCATCCATATTGACCAAGGGAGATGTTGACTCAAGAGGAATGAGACAACTTATTATTTTTATTTATACTTCTTTCGAGTTGGAAAGTCGAGGAAGCTTTCGAAAGTTAATAAAATGAGAAAAGTCAGGGGTGTGCAAAATTTGTCGACTAGTTTGAACGCTCTTGAATCACTGAAGCCTAAATGAAGGCAAGACAGAAAGATGCGGTTGGAATGGATGGATGGAGGAGTAGACTTTGTATGTATAATGTATATGTATATATGTATGTACATAGGTCAAAGGGAACGAGAGCGGGACGCAATATTGAAGATAAAAAAATATAATACCGGAGGGATCGCGATAACTTAGGCATTTCCGGAGCGAAAGGAAGAGGGAGGGTTGCACCGGAAATTCGAAGATTTTTCAAATGTTAAAGTTAGTAAGGAGTGCGACCATACGTTGTTGGTACAGGTCTCGGTCCCGCGTGTGGCAATATATTTGCTGCTTTTAGATTCTCGTGCACAACATTTTTTTGCATTCATATGTTAGTAGTTTTATTCTTACAGAAAACATTGTGAAAGATGTTGTAGTTTCTGTTCCAGATTTTGATTTCCTTCTAAGTTGGATCATGAGTAAACCTTAGTCTTTTAAAAGTAGTGTTGAGTAAAATATAGACCTATAAGTTGCTATGGTGGTAAAAAAGACATAATAAAGTGCTCTTGCTCATTCTGTGTCTTGACTTCGCCAGGCCTTGTATGGATATATGCTGTAACAAGCCATTTTCTTTGAGATTGCACGAAATATGATGTTTGATATGAATGAATACATATTTTACCACTCACACAGTTTGAGCTTGATTAATATTACAACATGAAGTGTAAATACAGCAACCGAAAAATTAAACAAACTGTCGATTCATTCACTGCATCAGTTATTAATCAAGAGCTGACGATATGATAAATGGACCTTAATGATGCAGAATTGTGTTGATAAAGATTGGAATGAATGATGGGAGGACAAACGTAGCGAGCTTCGGCTGGTCGCTATGCGACTCACTTTATGCGAATTTCCTCCTCTCTTTTTTCCTCCATTTGATTGCAGTCTGATAACTTAGAACTAGCAAGAGATTACTTCTAAATCAATAGAAAACGTGCTTTATTCTTTAAAAAATTCCTGAATTAATATAATTTTAAACCAGTGAGAACAAAATGCTCAAATAATGAGCATGGGATCAATATATTCCACCTGAAAGGTAAATAACAGACTTTTCCCTATTGACAGCTTGAAGTATATAAATTTTCTCAAGCATTAAATGTCACTAATACCATTTCTGAGCTTACATTCTCTAATTTCTCAGAATTGGAAACAGCCGTACAGGACTCTTTACCTGTCTACCTTAATCCAGCTGTTCATTTTCCTTCAATGATTATGCCAATCATAATTATCATCATCATAGTAATTCCACTTTGCCTTGTTGTTAGGAAGGCCCTATCTTTATATGTTCTCCTGCAGGGCAAAATCCGACAAAATCAGGTAAATACATAATTGTAACATGGTTAGGTACATGTCTCTAGGATAGCGCGAGGTCGCGCCAGGTAGGTGACCGAGCGATGTTGGCCTTATAGGTACATATGTTTATGCCTACATTTATATTTAATGCACGCACCTTTACTGCTAATAATTTCCATGTTAAAGAAATATATATGACGGGTCACGCCCATGCCACGTCATCTGCCACAGCTACTAGATGACAGCACCTCACAGAGACGGCCACACCCTGACAGCGGGCAACCCCCAGGACCACACCCTGCTACGCCCACTGGCACCGCCTCAGAGAAAGATATACATTCGAAGTGTTAGGACGTGTGTGTGTGAGAGGAACATTTTGTTGTGGTGAATACCTTGTTGTGCATTAATAAGACTATAAGAACATTTTATTATACCGTGCTGCAGCTGGCCGATACATGTTCTATTATTAAAAATAATAATTATAAAACCACCTTGAATACTTGTTTCGCCCCCGCTCGGCTAAGACTTGTCCACTCTTATCAAACAGTAAGTGTATGTTAGTGATATCTATGAAGCTAACAGTTCATTAATTCAGTCTAATGATATCAAAATATTAAATATATGTGTCTGCTTTTAGAATGAATTTTTTGAAATGTTTAGGTAGAAGAAAGATAGTATTAGATTTGTGCGCTACATATTAATTAATGATGTGGAAGTTTATATTTCTTTTGTAAGTGAAGGAGATGTGGTCCATACTTCTGTTGAAGTCTGAGCAACTACTGGATTCAATTCAAAATTATTTCCCCCCCCCCCCTACACACACACACACACACAGACACAGACACAGACACAGACACAGACACAGACACACACAGACACACACACACACACACACACACACACACACACACACACACACACACACACACACACACACACACACACACACACACACACACACACACACATATTGTGAAGTTGTTTTGTATCAAATACATTAAATTAGTGGCAGTAAAAGTTAGGAAATTTAAACTTAAATAAATTATTGAAACTCTCGCTCACGCACAAAAAAAAAAATATAAACGGAAATTATCCCTTCCTTTCTTATCCTTTCCACCAAAATGTGTACGTATAGGGAATTTGCCTTTATATCTGTCCTTTCTGTGCGAAAACATTTCAGCACGGGGTCCTTTCAGGCGCGTAAATTCAAATATGGCTATTTGGAACCTACGGGGAACATTGTATTTGGTTCGGCTTCTGTTAAATCTCAAGCTATTTATCGTGGCAGGAGAAAATACCTGAAATATGCTGGCAGTAGATTTAGTGCTGGTGGTGGTTCTAATGATAATAGCTTCCCGGGATGGCGATCGTCGCGGTGCTCGTCCAAGTAGAACAAAAAAAAAGTAGCGCATTGTTGTGCTGGTGCTGGCGGCATTAGTGGTGGTGGTGCTGTATAAGGTATTGTGGTAAATGGAAGGCGTGATAGTATTGATAATGTCAGTAACACAATGACCACGACCATAGAGGTGCACTACATGTTAAACATAATATGCCGTGCTATCCTGTATTACCCAAGTAATAACTTACACACCTTCTTAAGTATTTCTATCATTATAGCTCTCTTACGCATCTGGGAATGCATTGGTTTCCGGTCGATTTTTTTCATTTTTCTATTCATCTGATGGTTCCGAAATTGGCAAAATTTTACTCTGGTAAAAATTAATCGATCAAATAAGCTTTACCTATGGAGATAAAATCCTTCAAAGTTGAGAGAAAAAGAGGTGTGCGACACAACTGCAGACTGCCTGTGACGTTATAATTCAGTAAGGCGCACACACAACTCAGTAAGGGGTGTAGGTAGTGGTTGTGGTGGTAAGGGCGTGTTTTGCAGAAGGGGGAAGGTGAAGATGGTGGTTGTAAGGGTGTGTTTTGTGGATTGGGGTAGGTGGAGGTGGTGGTAGTGGTGGTGGTGGTAGGGGTGTATTTTGTAGAGGGGGCAGGTAGTGGTGTTGGCTGTGGTAAGGGTGAGCTTTGTGGAGGGGAACAGATGGAGGTGGTGGTGGTTGTAAGAGTGCGTTTTGTGGAGGGGGTAGGTGGTGGTGATGATGGTAAGGGTGTGCTTTGTTGAGGGGGGTAGGCAGTAGTGGTTGGGTAAGGGTGTGTTTTGTGGAGGGGTTCAGGTGGTGGTGGTGGATGTAGTAAGGGTTGTTTCGTGGAGGGTGGGATGACGGGATGTAGTGGTGATGGTGGTGGTGGTAGGGTGTGTTTTGTTGAGAAAGGTAGGTATATGAGTGGTAGACATCGTTGCTGGTCTTTTGATCGTCTGCTTAGGTTCCTGAATTATGACGTCACGGCCTTCAGGGTGTCGTTTTCGCGCACTCTTTAAAATTCACATTTTATATAGGCTATATATGGATATATAGATGTCGCCCATGTGGTGTTGTGGCTAGCTACGAATTTGCGGGCCCTGGCTCGAATCCGGGCCAGGGCAAGTCGGCGAACAACCAAACCAGCTGTTCACCCTCCCTTTCGGGATTGATAAATGAGTACCTGGGGAAACCTGGGGAAGGTAACTGTGGTAACCCGGGTGTCACACTAGCCCTGTGTCCCGGGGTAACGGGTTCTCACCCACCACAGACTCAAGGGATAATGTGACGGAGATGAGCATCGAGGCCATGCGAAGCATAGCGTATGCCCCCATCTTTACCTCTATATATGAATAAAATTTGCTTGGAGAAAATAACTAACTATACAGCGATTTTTAACACTATTCAGAGATATATTTTACGGTACTTTTACAGAACCAGAAACCAGTCCATTCTGCAAATGATCTAGTGTTCTTTCATCGATGAATCTTCGTATCCGTGACGCATATTGTCAATTCACCTCCCAACATATATCCATTCCTGTCTTGGTTACAGACAACCGCTAATTAGGGAAAAGACAAGACTTATTGTGCCTTTTCATAATATCCCAGGAAGATCGTGATGTGACAAGATACCCCTTTACTTTGTTGCGATATGATAAACACTTAATACTTGTAAGGTGATTTAGGCTTGTATGCAGCGCGAAGAAGCGCGTCTACAAGCCCTTGCCGGAAGGGTTTGTAGGTGCCCAGAGAGCGACAGGGGCGGGCGGAACAAAGGGCGAAGGGCGAGGACCAGGACACGGGTGACCTCATGTCTTCGTGTAGGATGAGTTTTATTTCTTGCTTTTGTTTGCGCTGCATATGTATGAAATAATGCATAAGATGAAGGAAAATTGCAAGAAATAAATAATACCGTTGGCATAAGAGGTTATTTTCTCCGAAAATTGTTCTCATATGAAGTATATGAAGAGGATAAAGGCCTGTGACCACCATCTCAGATGTCAACACCGCTGCCTGGCGCATAATTCAATCACCTTTTAATAGGATATTTACAGTAATTTACGAAGTAATCTATTGCTTTGTGTGAAGAGACTGGCTAGGACATAATTATTCATGGTTATTGCTTGCTACACAGCATCATAGCAGTCAGGACAATGTTGTGTTTTCAGGAGATTCCGGGATTTCTGCACTCCTCTGCTGGCTTATCAGCCTGAATCAGGTCTACCAACCCAGCAACAATCGTGGGATAAGCTTTGTCGTCGGCTTTTAGTGCATTTATTGACTAATGGCTGTTGAATTTGTTGCTATTTGGAATTTTATCAATGACTGTGTTGTACAGTGTTGTTATTGAGGTTGCTGTTGTTGAAATTGTTGAATAGGTTTAATGATGCTGCTCGCGCTTCGGAACAGATTTAGCTTAGTGTGCTCCCTTCGTGTATGGGTAAGGGCGCAGGGCGAGGGGTCTCTAGAAGACCTACATGGTCGAGTGTCAGGCCAAGACCTCTGCCTTCGTCACTCTGCATGCAAGCCTTAATATTTACGAGCATATGTAAACGTATTCCATCTTCAGGAAAATATTTCCAACAGAAGTTGTACTCCATACTTCAGTTGAAGACTGAGTAGCAAACTTGATTTAATTCAAAATTCAATTCCCCCCCCCCCACACACACATACACACACACATACAAGCGCACACACACACACACACACACACACACATCCCATCTTATGACTATTCAGCTTTAGTGAATTTTTGAGTTTTGTATTACCTGACTTTTCGACTCCTTAATAATTGCATCATATTGGAGTCTTTTTATATGAGTTTCTCTTATACAAAGGAATACATAATTTAATACAATGGAATATTTGGAAGAACAGACAGTAATAGCCCTATTGGGCCAAACGAGGCTGCAAGTGGGATTACTTTCTACCACTATAATTTCGTGTTAATTTTATAGTTTCGTCACGTGTTAGGGACAAAAGCATAGCAAAATTGAAGGCTCAGCTTCCCCCCATCACTCACTCCGAACTAGGCCGACAGGGAAAAAGTTAGAAACGGAAGGTCCACTCCTCATATACGGTCATTTTTAACGCTCCCGTTTAATCCTCCTACTGGATTCGCATATCTGATGTACTACACTTCGAAGCAATGCGAGTTCTCTTACTTTCTCAATTTACCTTTTTTTTCATAATCTAAAAACATTATATTTACTCCTCTCCGTTTATCTAATACAAAATATTATCCAATATCGTCATATCGTCATTTCATCGCTATTACCTCTCATAATTTTTTTTGTTTTAATACGTTGGAGCCTATTGCGCCTGTAGGTTATTATTTTTCCTTGAGGGCTCAGGTGGTTGGCCCTGCACATTCTGGAGGGTTGTGATGGTTGGCCCTCGCCCGTGGTGGCACAGGCGGGAATTTTATAGCGACACGTGTGATGGTTTTCTGTGATGACCTGAGGCTCAATGCTGCCACCTGGTGCCCTCCACCGCACGTGTAGTTGCAGTCAAAGGTGAGGTTGATGGGGCTGCATTTGGATTTCTTCGGCCACTCGACGATGGAAGAAACAGTTGCAGGATTTGAACTTGGAACATCGAGCTCGCCATTCCAAGACACTAACCACTCGGCCACCGCTTTCCCAAAACCCTACGCTTTTTCTCTGTTTACCATTGTTCATTAACTAAAGAGCAGATAATCCACTTCAGGTTTGAATCACATTGCTCTCACGGGACACGTTTATTTTATCTTGTAAATCGAGATTCATTTACGTTTAAATTTTCAAATTTTCACATTCCTATTCAGTGTTCGTCGTTAGTCGTCGTCTTAAAAACAAGTCATCATTTAAAGTGGATTGAAGTCAACTAAAAAGTGTGTGATTATTTTGTAAGCTCTTTTGTAATTGATTAAAACAATTTTTTTCACTTATATTTTCAAAGGAGGCGGTGGCTGGGTGGTTAGCGTCTTGGAGTGGTGAGCTCTATGTCCCGAGTTCGACTTTTGGCGGAGGCAACTCTTTCGACCATCGTTAACGCGGTAGCAATATGATTAAAACCTGGTAGTGGTGAGCATAAGGTTCCGAGTTCAAGTCACACCAGGAGCAACTGTTTCTTCCATCGTCGAGTGGCCAAAGATACCCACATGCTACCCATCAATCTTACCTTTAACTGCAACTCCAAGTGCGGCGGAGAAAACCAAAGAGCATCATAAGCCCTCACAGAAAACCATCACAGGTGTTACCAAAATAATCCAGCCTGCGCCGCCATAAACGAGAGCCAACTATCACAGTCCTCCAGAATATGCAATGGCATAGCCAACCACCTGATCCCTCAAGGAAAGAAGATTAAAACCTAAGAAAGGAAGATAATAGCCTACTTGCGCTATAGGCTCTCACGTAAAAAAATTATAATAATTGATTATATCTATGATAACGTAAATTTCAATATGTTTTGTAAAAATTATTAGTATTCTCACATAACAAGCTTAGTATTATTTTTCTTCAGAGCTACGTGTCTCTTATCGCACAGTTCGTTTCATAATGCAAGACCCACCAATCACCTCTCATACCTCGTGATGTCATATAAATCAATTGTTGTACTTTTACCTGATTTGTGACGTCGAACTACTTTACAGTTTATGGGGAGTAAAATCTCTGTTATCAAGTACAGTGTTGTCTGGGAGGCACTCTGTATTATATGTTTAGGGAGGTGAGGCACTACTGCTCCACCACAAGTAAATGCTCCGATACACAAAGGTAGACATTGCAGTGGATTCCTAGATAAAAATCAAGGCATAAAAAAGACGTGCAGTCAGACATGACGTGCAGTCTTTTGGGGAGGCGATGACCGAGTGGTATCGTCTAGAACTGGCAAGCTCGGTGTACCCAGTTCGAATCCCGTCAGGTGTCTAAAAATCGAGAAGCCTTAGGACACCTATATGCTGTCCATTAATTCTACATTCGACGGTGAGTGTTTCGGAGAACACTGGTGGGCAGCATGAGCCTCTAAAGGCGCCACTATAAAAATAATGCCTGCGCCATCACGGGTAAGGGCCCACCACCATAGCCCAAATGAACCTCCAGGGCTTACCATCCGTGCCCCGGAGGTTACTGCCTACAGGCGCTAGAGGTCGAAATGTAATAAACAAAAAATGCAGACAGGTAAACAGACACAGAGACGAAAAGTAAAATTAAGACAAAGATACACAGAATATAGACAGGCGGACAACCACGGAAAATAGACAGAGACGCAAAAATTGACAAAGAAAATTGTGATAGACATAGAAAAGGACAGACATACATAGAGAGGATGGGGTGATGAATGTAGAGCGAAAATAGAGGATTGACAGGAAGGCAAGAGAATGGTGCAAGCGAGGGAGAATGGACAGTGAGAGTGAAAACTGGGTTGGGCTTGATGGAAAGAGGCTTGCGGGTGGTGTGTTGAGGGAAGGGTCCCCGCCAAACAATACCTGACCCTTGGGGCAAAAAAAAATGGACAAGGGGAGGATGAAACTTGGCTCGATCCACCTGAATTCTGGTTAGCGAAATATTCTTCACATGATGAATTTCGGATGCTGACTCAAAATGTTTAAGCATGCCACAGAGAACATTGTAACACATCGGTCACACAATTTAGAGCGCCACAGCGTATCATAGATTGAAAGGTGTCAAATGGAGTTACATAATTAGGATTTAAGTATGCGTCATCGAGGTACAGGCGTCACACTAAATAATAGAGAACGACCACATACACACTCAGAGGGGTGAGAGAAGGAGTGGACGTCGCACAGTACCACTGAAACAAAGGTGTCACAAAATGTCATGCACAGTATAATGAAGAAGACATCTCATCACGCCACAAGGGATGATTGTTTCACTGGGTCAAATAGGTTTAATATTAAAGGAGAATAATAAGAGAACATCATGGTGGTTAATGAGGAAGGAAGTCATTGCATAACCATGAATTAAAAAGAAGTTGGCAATCGGTCACAAGGGAATGAAGAGGAACGTGACTGCGCATTGTTTCACAAAGCGAAACAAGAAACAGGCATATTTGGCCACAAGATTAGAAAGAGAGCCTCATTCTGAGTCATAAGGAAAGGAAGATAATAAGAAAAAAACACTTCGCAGTTACATGGGAGAAAGACATATTTTCCAAGAGATACTGACCTGTAGTGGGGATTGGATTGTGGAACGTCATGGTAAGTCTTGCGGTGGTAGGGTCAGCCTTCGCTAATGTCCCTCGTGAAAATAACTCAACATTGCGAACATTACGCAGTACCCTTTCCGGGAACATTTTATCAACGGAAAAGTGTCTAGCCTAAATTCATTGTTCAGTTTGATCAACGTGCTGCTTCCATTCCTTTCCATTCTAAGATGATTAAGTAAGTTACATGCTAAACTTTCATGCGAATCGGAAGGTAAACTTTGCAAATTAAGAGCTTGAATCGAAAATGAAGTGTAATTATACTGCCATACGATCGTGTTGTTCATTAAGGCCCATAAAACAGAGAAAGCCTTATGTAATCCAAGTTCTAGAACACTAAGCGCTACTAAACACCTGAACAGTATTCAAGGATGCTAATGTACTATGGCTTACCTTCACGTGTGATTCCCAATGACTTTGTCGAGTTGTGTCGAGTAACATATACTAGTTTAGATTTAAGAGTATATATACCAAATCTCTGCTCTATGTGCATGTGTACACAGTGTTAACAATACGTCTGTTATGAAAATTCAAGAACGTGAGCAAGATAAATTTATGAAAAAATGTACAAGACTGGATGTTTGGTAGGGTTACTGGTGGTTGGCTTGAACCGAGACCACCGAGAGACAAGGTCTGGTATATCGCCCGTGACGTCACACCATAAGGATACCACCCGCTCCGCTCCCCGTACAAGTTTACCTACCTAATATAATGTTTATCAGTATAAAAGATATACTGTTATCTTTGGAAATGTTTGTTCTATAATATTATCAAATAAAAAACCGTAAAACACACAAAGAAAATGCCATTATGAGACTTTCAAGAAATATGCATTAACTTAAACTCTTCGCCATTTAATATTTTGCTCGCAAACATTTTACATGGAGAATATCAATAGAATTGATAATCAGAATGGAGAATCAATATCAATTGATATTCTCCATGTAAAATGTTTGCGAGCAAAATATTAAATGGCGAAGAGTTTAAGTTAATGCATATTTCTTGAGTCTCATAATGGCATTTTCTTTGTGTGTTTTACGGTTTTTTATTTGATAATATTATAGAACAAACATTTCCGAAGATAACAGTATATCTTTTATACTGATAAACATTATATTAGGTAGGTAAACTTGTACGGGGAGCGGAGCGGGTGGTATCCTTATGGTGTGACGTCACGGGCGATATACCAGGCCTTATCATCTCGGTGGCCACGCTTGAACACAGTCATATTGACGGCGCGGGAAGGATGCGTTCTTTTCTCCCTCATGGCGGAGAAAAAGTGGGAAAAATAAGATTATTATAAAATCTAAACATTTTTATCGAGCTTCCACTGCAACATACGAGAATAAAGGCTGGATCTGAAGTACCGGGCTTATCGGAAATTACAGATATTAAATCTAGATAAAATCTTCATGATTTTTTTGTAGAGGGAATATTGTTTTTTCAAATCGAAACTCAATAAAAACAAACTTTTTATATAAATAAAATAATAGCCGAGCATTGATAGGGAATAATCCAGGGACGAAGGGAAAACAAATGTATTGAGTAACAACTCGGAATGCTATCGACCGTAGCGCCGCGATGTTAAACACAACTCCATGAAAGCTCTGTGGCAGTGGATTGGCAGTTGTTGATGGCGGCAGTATACGGCAGAGTCATCGTCTAGTGTGTAGTACTTATGGATGAAGGGAGAGACTGTGAATTTATTTGTATCTTAAAGACAGCATTGAACTTACATTGAATACAGTATTTACTAACATGAGAAGGCAGCAGTGAATTCCTTTCGTTCTTGTTTATGACAGACGAGAAGTGAGATGCACGTTGTGATGTAGTTGTGACTGATGTTTACACGAGCAATAATTATGTGGTTCTACGCCTCTTGCATAACTAGGAAATCGCCATATAGTATATATCATTCATTGTTCAGTGGAACCAGGACTGTGAAGTTTGAGCAAATATCATTCTCATTCATTTGAGTATATATCATTCAGCAAGATATTAATGACTAAAAAATGAAAGATAAGTCTTTTCCTGAACATCTTACCTCAACCTGCACATGTAGACATCATCGAACCCTTAGATTAAATGAAAAAAAGTAAAAAAAGTCACTCAAATCGAAGAGAGCCTCATATAAAACAGAGAC
>JACEEZ010020489.1:212500-220000 GCA_016584305.1 Chionoecetes opilio | reverse complement strand
CTGTTCTGTGGTCGGGCGTTCCATGCCTGACCTCGCTTGCTCCTGGGGATCTTTCACTGACAAATGCAGGTGGTTACTGTCCCCTTTGAGCAAGGGAATGGGTTATGTGTGGTGTGTAAGGTCCAGCATTTCCCAAAGACCAGTCCTAAGAGCTCCAAGCTCATCCCGGAAGTGTAACTTGCGATCGCGAGTCTGGCTCACATGAGCAGGACCGTGAGTGATTTTTTTTTAGATCATAAATGACTGGCCAAGGGGAACAAAAAAACCCGCTTGGTTGTCAGTCTGTTTAAAGAACACAGTAAGAAAATATAGAAAGGGGGTAGGCCAATTTAATTCGCGAGGTGAATGTCACTCCTCATTTGAAGACATTAAAGTTGTAGGAAGATGGAAAAATAGAAACAGGAAGCGAGTTCCAGAATTTACTAGTGAAGGGGATGAAAGAGTAAATATACTGGTTAACTCTTGCATTAGGAAGAAGGACAGAATAGGGATGAAAATGAGTAGAAAGTCTTGTGTGGGCCGCGCGAGGGGGGGAGGCATGCAGTGAGCAAGTTCAGAAGAGCAGTTAGCATGAAAAAAACGGTAGAATATATCAAGCAAAGCAACATAGCGGCGATTATTTAAAGATTGAAAACAGTCAGTCAGAAGAAGGGAGTTACTGAGACGTAACGTTTTTTATTGTACACTGTTTAGGAGAGCTGTATGAGTGGATCCTCCCCAAACATATTAGTCATACCCTATACATGGGCGGATAAGGCCCCTTTACAGAGCTAGCAACTAGGAGGGAAAACAAAGGACGGAGGCGCCAAAGGGCACCTAACTTTTCATAAAATGTTTTAGCAAGAGAATAGATGTGAGATTTCCAGTTCCGATTTTTGGTAAAGACTAGTCCAGGAATATTCATTGTAGAAGAGGGCGGTAGTTGAGCGTCAATAAACAAGAGAGGATAGCTGTTTGGAAGGTAATATAGAGTTAATAGGTGAATAAATAGATTTTTGAGGCATTGAACAAAATAAGGTTTGCTCTATCAAAATCATAAATTATAGAAAGATCAGAAGTTAGGCGTTTGTGGCATCTCTCCGTGAGTCACTTAGTTCCTGTTGAGTTGGACGTCTAATGAACGACGTTAAAAAATGCAGGGTAGAATCATCAGCGTAGGAGTAGATAGGGCCTTGAGTTAGACTCAGAAGATCATTAATGTATAATAGAAAGAGAGTGGGTGATAGGACAGAGCCCTGATAAACACCACTATTGATAGACTTAGAAGAAGAACAATTGCCGTCTACAGTAGCTGCAACAAAACAGTTTGAAAGGAAACTTAGGATGAAGGTGCAGATAGAAGGATATAAACCGAATGAGGGTAGCTTGGAAATTAAAGATTTGTGCCAGACTCAGATATACTGAGTACATAATCAGATGTACTGAGTCCATACTCAGATGTACTGAGTCCATACTCAGATGTACTGAGTCCATACTCAGATGTACTGAGTACATACTCAGATGTACTGAGTCCATACTCAGATGTACTGAGTCCATACTCAGATGTACTGAGTATACTCAGATGTACTGATGTCCATACTCAGATGTACTGAGTCCATCTCAGATGTACTGAGTCCATACTCAGATGTACTGAGTCCATACTCAGATGTACTGAGTCCATACTCAGATGTACTGAGTCCATACTCAGATGTACTGAGTCCATACTCAGATGTACTGAGTCCATACTCAGATGTACTGAGTCCATACTCAGATGTACTGAGTCCATACTCAGATGTACTGAGTCCATACTCAGATGTACTGAGTCCATACTCAGATGTACTGAGTCCATACTCAGATGTACTGAGTCCATACTCAGATGTACTGAGTATATACTCAGATGTACTGAGTCCATACTCAGATGTACTGAGTCCATACTCAGATGTACTGAGTCCATACTCAGATGTACTGAGTCCATACTCAGATGTACTGAGTACATACTCAGATGTACTGAGTACATACTCAGATGTACTGAGTCCATACTCAGATGTACTGAGTCCATACTCAGATGTACTGAGTCCATACTCAGATGTACTGAGTCCATACTCAGATGTACTGAGTCCATACTCAGATGTACTGAGTACATACTCAGATGTACTGAGTACATACTCAGATGTACTGAGTCCATACTCAGATGTACTGAGTCCATACTCAGATGTACATACTCTGGGATGTATCAACCATAAAACCATGCATTTTTTTCATTATATCTGGTCCACAAGACAAAGCTTTCACCATTGTTTTTATCAAAAAAATATTATATTTCACTTGAAAATTTGTATCATTTTTTTTAAAGTTTTCTTTTCCTTGTAATGCATATATTGCATGTTATCTTGTTATGTATGTTATCTATATTTCTTTAACAAAAATGAAAATAAGAAAATATATACATGCAGATTACAACAAAATGCTTTAGTTTATGAAAGGCGTTTTCTCCTTTAACAGAGACAAAGGGTATCAAGCTAAGAGAGAAAAAAAAAAATCGTTAAATCTTTATATTCGTTGCATGTATTCATATGTAGTTCTTCATAAGATATCTCTGACTGAGCTTGGTTTTTCTTTTCTTTTTTCAACAATATAAGTTTCTTTTCCCGTGAGGCTCCTATGTGCCGGGCCCCCACCATCCCCGCTGCTGCCAACCCGCGCAACAGCGTGACGCGCAACGAGTCTCAGTATTGATTTGTTTTGATTGATGAAACCCAGACGTTGGACGTTCACGGGTGGGTGAGGAAATGTTAGGCAGATATTTGTTTTATAGTATGGTATAATTAGCTGAAAGTAATAATTTA
This sequence comes from Chionoecetes opilio, assembly GCA_016584305.1. NCBI lineage: Eukaryota > Metazoa > Arthropoda > Malacostraca > Decapoda > Majidae > Chionoecetes > Chionoecetes opilio. The sequence goes on along the minus strand of JACEEZ010020489.1, from coordinate 217,175 downwards.
AATAGAAGTATATGATGCAACATTATATTGCGTATTAGATACAATAAAATTTAATGTAATAAACAAGTGGGATGTTAATTTTGACTCATTTTATATTATAATATATCAAATTTTGATAAATGATAATACGATGAGGCAAAATTAACTTGAACACAGTAATCACATCACTGTTTGTGTAATGTTGCAATTAAAAAGCAACATGGATTTGGTGTATAAGAGTTTTGAAACAAGTTGTTACTATAAGACAAAAATAATGAGAAGAGAAGTCGAAAATAGATATAAAACGTATCTTTAAAATTCAACTTATCAGTACATTACAGCGGTGTGGTAATTTTGATAACATTGTGAATGTGAAAAAAGAAATATTGGGAATGTCGATTGCTCTTGTCTGTCCTCTGAACATTCATAAAGGTAAAAAAGATAAAGATGGGAGCATACACTAAGCTGCGCGTGGCATTCGGTGCTCATCTCCGTGGCATTAGCCCTTAGAGCCTGTGGTGACTGGTGGTTGAGGACCCGTTACCCCGGGACACAGGGCTAGTGTGACACCCGGATTACCACAGTTACTTTCCCCAGGTTACCCCAGGTACCCATTTATCAACCCCAAAAGGAAGGAAGAACAGCTGGGTAGGCTGGTCATCGACTTGCCCTGGCCCGGATTCGAACCAGGGCCCGCAGATTCGTAGCCAGGCACGCTAGCCACTACACCACGGAAGCGACAATTTATTTTGACAAATTCAAAGACAATTCTGAACTTTCATAACAACCATATAATCGACTTCTTATATAAAGTTGAGTTATCTTCTTTCTCTAATTTACAACAAGAACAAAAACACCAGACATAATTTGTTTTCATGAAATGTCAAAGTAGGAAATTAATTAAAACCCATATTGTCTAGTTCAACCGAAATATGGGAAAGTGGTTTCCTACAAAAAAAAAAAATTTTTTTTTGCTCAATCATTACATGAAGTGTGGCTGTACGCTTTATCGTTTCAGACAGACATACAACATAACAGATATAGATAGCCATAAAGACAAAAAGGTACGATTAGAAATAGACAGATATGATACTCTTGTCTACCGATTACAAGAGACTTAAATTTTGCTAAACGTTTCATCTATCTTACAAGACAACAAACACTTATTACAAAAAAACAAACAAAAAACCCAGATGCTGCAAATGCATGAACCTTTTTTAGAAATTGGTTTTCTTTTTTAAAGTCATAGCAACTAAACTTCGACTGGTGCAGACCATAGTTCAGTGAGCGTTCTTAAGGCACAAGTAAGTGATAAATGACAGTCTGTCTCTCTCTCTATCTCTATCTCTATCTCTATCTCTATCTCTATCTCTCTCTCTCTCTCTCTCTCTCTCTCTCTCTCTCTCTCTCTCTCTCTCATCTCTCATGCTCTAACTCTCCTCTCTCTCCTCTCTCTCTCTCCTCTCGTCTCCTCTAGCTCTCTTATCTCTCTCTCTCTCTCTCTCTCTCTATCTCTCTCTCTATCTCTTCTCTATCTCTCTCTCTCTCTCCTCTTTCTCCTCCTTCTCTCCTCTCTCTCTCTCTCTCTCCTCTCCTCTCTCTTCTCTCTCTCTCTCTCTCTCTCTCTCTCTTCTCTCTCTCTCTCCTCTCTCTCTCTCTCTCTCTCTCTTATTAATGATTCTAAGTCTTATCCTATCGCATTACTTTTTATACTATACCACAATACTGTACCTTGTTTTCAAATAACTCCTATATAATTTTCAATGTATATTTTGCAAGAGATTACATACTGTACGTACATAGTACACAGATACACATATGTACAACCATAAGAAAGAATCCAACTTTTCTTAGTGAGTTCTTATACCTGCGACTGTGGATTATTATTTAACAATATATATTTTACATATATAAAACAATCTTTTTAAATAATACTGTGTCTTAACTTTATGTATTTATCAAATACATTTACTGCCTGGTCAGGTGTTTAGTAGATTACTCTTTCAGGAATATACAACTCATAAATTTTGGATTGCATAAGTTGTTTCTACCCTTCAGATATTTCCTTTGCGGACACTCAAAAAATATTGGATAACTACATTTTAATAAGATACTTTTCTGAAATTACATACGCGAGTGACGACATTTTGGGGAGATTACAACTTATACATTATTCATACAATTGTTCAGTAATTGTAATTGGAGGATTACGTACCGCTTTTCTCTTCCCGCACTGAGTGGCTTTCGTTAACGTGTCCTCGCCGCATAGTTGTTTGCTGTTGATCAGTCTCCATGTGAGGTTCTCATGTAATATTAATTACCACCGTCCATTAAGTGGAACGGGACTATACTATTTTCGCCTGCGTCTCTGTGTGGCTGTCTATCTGTCTTGCCTGTGAACACGATAACTAAATTACAAATTTATGCATTGTAATGAAACCTCTTAGGTGCACGTATGAACGTATATAAGTGAATATTAAGTTCATGCATATTTCTTCAGAGTCTCATGATGGCATTTCTTTAGTGTGTTTTACTGTATTTGATAGAATTATAGAAGAAACATTTACGGAGACAACACTGTATCATTTATACTGATTAACCATAGTCTACTGTATTCATGGAACACTTTTTTATCTTGCCGATCCAAATGATGATGTTATTTATTTAGTTAACGCTAATTTATGCATAGTGCTAACTCATTTATCAGAAAACGAAATATATCAATGGTAAGCTAATGAGATTCTGCTTCTATTGATATGTTTCATGTTAAAAGTTGTCTCGCAAAATATTAAATGGCGAAGAGTTTAAGTGAATATAAAGTTAATGCATATTTATTCAGAGTCTCATAATGACATTTCTTTGGTGTGTTTTACTGTTTATTATTTGATAATGTTATAGAACAAACATTTACGAAGATAACGGTATATCATTTATACTGATAAACCATAAGAAGGGAAATGGAAGTGATGTTCGAAAATGTCAGGAATCGCGGCATTGGCCTCTACTGGAAATTGCCCAAACTGAGTAGCAAGTCCAGTATACTTGTAGTCCAGTCTTGCTCCAACATATCAAACTGTACATATATTTATCCATAATATAATTTGTATCTGATAGACTTAACCCCAAACTTCATATTCCTTTCACGATGAACGTTTGTAAACCATGTGGCACAAATGTAAACCAAACATATGAGTAATCATGTACAGTCTGTACATGGTGACATTCGTGCTCGCACTAATCGTAAAAATCCCATGAAAATGTGACATAATTTTCTTAACGTGTAAGGACGTACAAATATGCGTGTGTTTGTGTGTGTGAGAGCAACACCCATGACAAATGACAGAGCTGGACGAGTTCCCAAGTTTTCGGTGTGTTTTCACCAATCAAGGTACCCTAGAATTGACAGAGTAACATGTCAAGTGCGTGAAGGTACTGTGCATGCAGTGTTGGGATAGTGAGGTAGGAGGTGTTTATTGACTTAGAAAAATAAACACTGCAAGATTGTGGACTATTAGGCTACCCCCTTCTCTTGCAGTAGGTTCCAGAACTCCCGAATGCGCACAAAAGGTGTGACGTCACAGTAACCAAGGGTAAGGACGACGCCATCACCATACTAATACAAGTACCATCTACTCAATACTCAATATGGCTAGGCAATTGACTGAGTTGAGAAAACGGTTGCAGAACCAGCTGGATCAGATAAACAAGGCAGATCTAATTGACATCATCTTAGCAAGTGATCAAGAGGAGAGTAATCACTCCTTGGAATTACTGAGTAACTCACCTCAGTAATGAAGGAAATGAATGACCTCAATAATGTGTTGTTATTTGTTCATAGCCATGTAAACAAGCGGATCACCAAGCTCGAAGCCACGATTCAGTCCGCTCCCTCCCTCGTCACTGACAGCAATCGCGGGTGTGTGTAAAACTACGTACCTGTTTCGCACCAATAAAACACAGTTACAAGGAATTGTTGTCAGTAACCTGCGCCTACATGAAGGGCGCCGCCACAGGGACCCTTTCCATAATATATTATATATTATATTTATATATATATATTATATATATATATAATATAGTTATATATATATTATATATATAATATATATATATATATAACTATAACTACATAAATTATATATATATAATATATATATATAATATATATATATTATATATATATATTATATATATATATATATTATATATATATACTATATATTATATATATATTTTAATATGTATATATATATATTATATATATATATTATATTTTATATCTTATATCTATATGTATAATGAAATGATATATATATATATATTATATATTATATTATAATATATATACATATATTATATCTATATCTTATATCATATTATATATATATATGTACTTATATATATATATATATATATATAATATATATATAATTATACTATATCTATTATATATATATACTATATATATATATATATATGTATATATATATACGTTATATATATATATATATTATATATATATATATTATATATATATATATATATATATATTATATTACAATATATATATATTTTGTCTATAATTTTATATTTTCCTTTATTTGGCTTTCCAAACAAACGCACCGTCAAGCTTGAATAAGATCACAAGCCTGCAAAATGTTTTTTATCAAATCGCTCCGAAGCTTTTTCAAACGAA
>JACEEZ010020489.1:195000-207500 GCA_016584305.1 Chionoecetes opilio | reverse complement strand
GGTATACATCTGGCAACCTGCAGCTTCATATGCGACCTTGAGCGCGAGTGGTGTTCAAAATGTGTTTCCATTATAGTGTCAACTATTTTTTATCAATAAAAACTGTATATCTCTGTAACGAAGCACTTTAAACCAAATCATATATATTACTAGTATTTTTCATCTTCATATATTACTGCATAATGGGGTTTAATTTATAGCAGGAATAATTACGCAGTTACAGTGAATAAGCAATTTACCATGCGTATCATTACCTAAAAGTAATCGTCCAGACCATTTCATCATTCCTGATTTAATGCAGTCAAAATATTGCCATTATCGAGTATATCATCAATATGTTGTCAGTTTTTGCATCCAGTCACCCGTTTTTAAATAATCCGCAATCAAAATCTGAAAATTCTCCGAGCTTCCAAAACGCTCCTGACAACTTGCAGACGACGCACCACGGCTCGGTGACGTCACCCGAGGAGGCCTCCCAACACCACGGAAATACAAATACACGTAAAATAAAAATAAATGTAGTACTTGAAGAATTCTGAGTTTCTGATATTTTTTGGCGATATGGCAATACTTCCATCCTTTAAGGGTGCAGCAAGAAAGCTGTGCCTTTCCAGAGAGCGTATCACCCATTTCCGACCTATACGGCCATGATAAATGTGTGGAGAAGGTATGCGCGCCGGGGGAGAGGCAAGATGTGTGATGCAGATTGTCGCCCTCCCGTGACGGCATCAGCAGGGTTCATGCTACGGCTGGAACGGGGCTAATGTTTTTTCTCGCACTTTTTACACAACTCATGTTTTTTAGGGAAATAAGGCGTTGAAATAAATTATCTTTTTGTGGATTTGGTATTTTGAATGAACATTCAACATAATTATGCAAAGAAAAATGGGTCTGGACAATTACTTTAATCAATTCGGTCCCTTACCGAGGGTTAAACGTTATTTTAGTAATACTAATAATAATATAATAATGATAATAATAATAATAATAATTATAATGATAATAAGAGCAATAACAATAAAGGTAATAATAGTAACAATATAATAATAATCATAATGATAAGTATACAAGTAACAGTTACAATATTAATAATATTCATATTAGTTACAGTAATAATGATAGTGATAATAACAATAATAATGATAATCATGATAATAGTCATAATGGTAGTGATAATGATATCAATAATAATACTCATAATACCAAACTGTACAAAAACAACAAACATTAATGAAACAAATGAAGTGAAACTGCATATTAGGATAATTTAATAATTATTGGAAAAAAATATACAAATATAATGAATAAAATAATATATATATATATACATATATACATATATATATATATATATATATATATATATATATATATATAATATATATACACATACATATATATATATATATATATATATATATATATATATATATATATATATATATATATATATATATATATATAACATACATATATATATAATAATATCATAATATATACTATATATATACATACATATAATATATACATTAATAATATAATATAAAAATACATACATTACATATATATATATACATACTATACATACATACTACATCATACATACATACATACATACATACATACATACATTACATACATAAACATATACATACATACATACATATATGCATACATACATACATACATACATACATACATACATACATACATACATACATACATACATACATACATACATACATACATATACATACATACATACATACATACATACATACATACATACATACATACATACATACATACATACATACATACATACATACATACATACATACATACATACATACATACATACATACATACATACATACATACATACATACATACATACATACATACATACATACATACATACATACTATACATACTATATAATATATATATATATATATATATATATATATATATATATATACATTATAATATAACTATTTTGTATTTATGCTATTAATATATTTTGACCCTTGCCTACTGATAATGATAACAATAATCATAGTAACAATATTAATGATGTTGATAATAATAACAATAATGATATAATATCATTAAAAATAATAATGATAATGATATAATAATAGCAATACTAAAAATGATATATATGTTAAATATATTAATGATAATGATAACAAGAAGTGACAGGTGAAGTCCATCCTTGGCCTACGTGGCATTCGCGTTGCAGAAGTGGTCGCGGTCATCAACGAAGCACCACTATAATAGTTGTTGAATGACTGGCCCTTGCAGCAATTCATCTCAGTGGCTCAGGAAAGCCATTCAGTATGAACTCCCCTCCAAGGCAGAACTTGGCAGAGACTATCACTGTGTTGCGTCTCATAGGGAAGGATGGGTAGGTCCGGCGGTGGACCTACATTAACTGATGGTAGAAATGGTGGTGGTAGTGGTGATACAAGACTTTATTCTCATATTGTGTTCCCCTTTCTGGCTTTGCACTATTAAAAAAATACAATTATTAAACAAAACAAAATGTTATTAAGTGAGTTTGTGTGTGTGTCATCCATGGTCATGTCCAGACTTGTCAGACTCGCGATCGTCGAGTTTCACCCTCCCGGTGCGAACATGGAGTTTATTATTACCGATCTTTGGATAATTCTGGGACCTCACACACCACACGCTCCCATCCCCTTTCTAAAGGGGGACAGTAACCGCCCGAATTTATCATGGAAAAATCCCCGAGATTGAGCGGGGTCGGGGTTCGAACGCCGGACCACAGAATTGTGCCGAGAGCCCTAACCCACCGAGTCGTTCAGACGGTGTGTGTGTGTGTGTGTGTGTGTGTGTGTGTGTGTGTGTGGTGTGTGTGTGTGTGTGTGTGTGTGTGTGTGTGTGTGTGTGTGTGTGTGTGTGTGTATTCATCTAGTTGTATTTTTACCTGGGCCTGAGGAACACTTGTATGGCCCCGTCTCCATATATATATTTTATCATGCATCCTTAGTGCTTAGAAATGGCCGAAACCATCACCCCGGGATGCGGGACACAAACCCCGGCTAATACCCAGTACCCATTAACTGCTGAGGGGAAAGGGCTTAGGTTTTAAGGAGACCGTCAATCTTTCTCCACTCCGCCCGGGGATCGAACCCGGAATTTCTCGGTTGTGAACCGAGCGTGCTACCGCTACACTACGGAGAACCTAACACTACGTGTGTGTGTATGTGTGTGGGACAGTATCTGACATTCACTGTTAAAACAGTCCTGTTCTAGTATGTGTCCCATCAGATCATGACGCGTTTCTAAAGTTTATTTCCCTCCTATTATAATGTATTTTAAGGGGGGCAGCATAGCAAAACAATTGTGAATTTTGTGATAAAAGCATCAAATTCGACAGAAACATAGGTGAACATTATAAGAACAAAATATGGACATTGGGCCACCTGAAATTTGCACTCTGACGGCCGAGGCAGCCATTTTAAAAAATGGCTGCCTAAATAACTTAAAAATTTATTTCTAAGGGGGACATCCCGTATAAATTTTCATTTCTAGGGGAAACTTTATTTTCCTGTCAATAATCTATGGGTGGAAGTATTCTCATTTTAGCATATTAGATTCTACCTCCTTCCCCAAGGGGGGAAGGGGGTCGGCAAGGTTCGTTTTCCATGTACCTTGATGCCTTGACGGAACTGGCCAAATGGTTCCATGCCATGGACCACACCCACTACGCTAGGTGGGTGCCTGTTCACCTGAGGGATATGGCTGAACTTCCAAGAGTGTATCCAGATACAGACAGATAATTCAGGGCTGGCAGCTTCACCATATAGAAGACAACGAGAGTGTTCTCCTCCATCCCTATTGATCAGGCGCATGAACATAAAAACGCCTGGATCTAAAGCGATGGTGGAGCAGTAGGCCTGACCGATAATTCGAGCGCTCTGCGGAGATGGATGATTGCTGGTCCAGAGGTCGTTCATTCCATAGTGGAGTTTCATACTGGCCTCCGTAACTGGGGAAAAGGAGATGATACATGCAATCATGACCAAATAATTATACAGCGTGCAGGCCTCATTCATCAAGGATGTATGCTTGCTTGTCAATGTGATAGAAGAACTTGGCAACCCCTTTGAAAAAAAAGCCACAATATGATTGTCCTTGACTACAAGGAAATTGCAGGGCCTGATGCTGTTGAAACAATCCAGAGGGTGAACCAGATTGGTCAAAATCAGTTTGAGGCATTCACCAGGAACTGACTGCCTGGTGGAAAGAACGAAGCCAATCGACCATGTCCTCAGAATAATCAAGTTGATGGTGTTCGGCTCTTCCATCCTGAGAAAGGAGACCAAAGAGAAGCAGCAGATAGTTTATCTGAAGAATGACATGGAACTCTTCTCACGGCTATACATAGGCTGTCAGACAAGGGATGGAAACCTTGATGTGTTCTATCAACATGAAAACCAGGCATGCCCTCCTGTACTGGCTGATGGAGGAAATATCCGCCTTGGTGTGAAGAGTGATCTCCTCTCATGCATAGAAGACATCGCTAATGCCAGTTGTGAAGTTCATAAAGCCAACTGCATCATTAATGATGGAACAGCCATCATCTAGATGCTGAAATCAGTTGCAGCTAAGACTTTTGACGAGTATGCCAGAGATGTCTTTATACCGTTCATGCCTACAAAACTTCAAATTGCATCCCGCCTGGACCTGGTATGGGACCACTTCACTACTGACTCACTGAAGGCCAGTGCACGAACAAGGCGTGAAAAAGGGGTGCACTGACGTCTGGTGGCAACTGCAGCTATCCCAAGAAACGGGCAGAATTTCCTTTGTGTTGAGAGCAACAAGACAGAGGTGTTTACATACCTATCAGAAGCTCTGCTAAATTGGTTTGTCCAAGGGAACAAGCAGTTCGTAATCACTGATGGAGAAGGAGTCCGCAGCAGGCCCCCACTACTAGGCTTGTCATCAATTACACAATGTACCCATGAGGAAGCGGACACCCGCATGCTTTTCCATGCATCCCATGCCGCCCGACATGGCCACTGCAGGATACTGATCACAACTGTTGACACTGATGTCGTGGCTTTGGCTGTGTCGCTCGCCTAAAAGCTGCAACCAAAAAATCAACTGTGGCTGGCATTTGGAACCGGCAAGAGCTTCCGCTACCTAACCACCAATGAACTGGCTGTGAGATTAAGACCTCAGTTCAAGAATCAGTTGTCTAGTCGAGTGACAAGACGTGTGCTTCGCACTCTCCCTGTGTTGACGTGACTGAGGTCTAAGAAGGGGATTAGGATGGCAGCGTCAGGGGAGCTTAGTGAGGGTGTTGCTGTGGAAGTGAGGAGTGGAGGGATCGAGTCTCAGGTAGCTTCGAGTGTGTTAGAGATTGTTGTTGTGGTGGAGAACTTAAAACTATTTTTGAGGCGTTTGAAGACCTGAAAATGTGTTTTGTAATGAAGTAAATGAGTTGAAAAGTCTTGTGAAGAAGCAGGAAATAGAGATCCAATCTCTTAAAGGTGGGGGTATCGGTCCAAAGGGACGCCCTAGTGGGGCTCATGCGGGAGACGTACCTGGAGGGGTACGTGGCCTAATAGGACTAGTAAGGGTGGCGTACCTAGTAAGTCACCTGAGAATGGGGGATGGAAGATGTTAGAACAAGGAGGGGCTCGTCAGAAGCAGAGGCAGGTGAGCAATGACTAGGTAGTGTGCAGGAATTCATTTCAGGTACTCTCGGGACTGCAAGAGGAGGATGAAGAGGTAAAGGATAAAAAGGTAGACGATACATCCCTACCCGAAGGTAAAATCTTGGTTGTTGGGGACAGTCAGATCAGGTCCCTAGACCGCGAATTTTGTGACAGAGACGGGATGCGTAGAAAGCGGGTGCGTTTCCCATGGAAGGGGATAGGTTATGTTAGTAATAAGATAGATGAGTGCATGGTCGACCAAGGGAACAAGCTCATCATTTGCCTGAGCGCGGGAGGAAACGACGTTGATTGTGAAAGGAGTGAGGAACTGCTACGACGTTTCAAGGAGGTTGTAGGTAAGGTTAGGGATAGGGGTGGGGTCCCTGTGGTGTGTGGTGTCCTTCCGAGACGTTCTGTTGACGATGAGTGGTACTCCAGGGTTATTGCTCTGAATTACAGGCTGGCATTTCATTGCAAAGCCAATGGTTGGGTCTTTGCCGACAACTGGGACCTCTTTTTCGGGCATAACAGCCTCTAATACAGAGATGGGGTGCACCTTTCGAAGAAAGGGGTTCAGATCTTGTCTGAAATCCTTGTAAAGGAAGTAGGTGCCTTGCAGGCTTTTTTTTATGATATAGAGCCAGGAATTAGACACTGGGGTCAGAGTAAAGGAAACCAGTGACACTAGGAATAGTTTTAGAAGTCAGGGAACTAAAGTGATTCGTAAGAAGAGAGAGAGGAAAGGGTTAGTTAAGGCTATAGGGAAAATTGACAAAAAGAGGAGTAGCTTAAAGGTTTACTATACAAACTGTAGGAGTATTTTAAAAGAGATAGATTTACTGAGAGGAATAACTAGTGTAGAGGATTTTGATATAATAGCATTGACAGAAACATAGTTAGATATGTCAGGCAAGGTATTTGATCCGGAAGTTGATATAGCGGGGTATAAGTTATTTCACAAGGACAGGTTAGGAAGGAGAGGTGGAGGATTTGCGCTTTATGCAAGAGATACAGTGCAGTGTTGTGTTGATAATGTTATAAAAACATATGATAGCATAGAGTCTATATGGGTGGAGGTTACGGAGGGAGCTGAAAAAATGGTTTTGTGTGTAGTATATTGGCCTCCACACTTATGTAAAGAGGATTAAGTTCCTATATGATAAGAAATAAGCAAGGCTTGTAGATATAATTGATTATGCGTGGTAGGAGTTTTTAATCTTAGGAACATAGACTGGGATCAAATTGTAGGAGACAATGACGCAGAAGAATTGTTAAATCTAGTTCAGGATAACTTTCAAGCAATCAAGGTCAAGGTCAAGGTCAAACAAGTCAAGCAATCAAGGAGCCTACAAGGAAAAATATTATTCTAAGTTTATTACTAATAAACAGGGAAGATTTACTTACAGAGGGGGAAGTTGGAGGTCAGTTAGGTAATAGCGATCACTGTAAAATCAGGTTTTGCTTAAAATGCGAAGTAGGAACTATAATTGTTAATAAGCATAGAGTACCTGACTTCAGAAAGGCTAATTATGCAGGATTAAGAAGACCCCTGGTGGGATTAACTGGGGTTGTAGGATGGAGGGGAAGGTGGGGTCTGAGGTCCAGTTAGAAAGAGGTGTCAGTGACGTCAGTGCTGATGAGGATTATAACAAAACATCCCCAAATGGATGACTACGAATTTAAAACACAACATTGGAGTAAAAAGAAACATGTACTCAAGGCCGGTCAGGTAAGCAAAAAACTGTTTAACGTGATGGCGAGGACAGTTAACAAGATTAACAATTTAACTTTGAACAAGATTAACAAGAGCAGCAAAGAGCAATTGCGAGATTAAAGTCGCTGGCCAAGCAAAGACCGACCCTAAGGGACTTTTTCAGGTCTATAGGACAAATACTAGGGATTTAGTGGGACCGTTAAAATTAGAGCAGGGTGAGATTGTAAGTTCTGATGATGATATGTGTAAAATGTTAAATGATTATTTCTAAAGCGTTTTTACTCAGGAGGATACACAGCTGGTACCAGATAATGAACAGATGTTTAGAGGAAAGGATGATGACAAACTCAAAAATATTGTGATAAATAGAGAAATGGTAAAAGAGGGTATAGATAGAATGGAAAATGTTAAGTCACCAGGACAAGATGAAGTTTATCCCAGAGTATTAACATAATGCAAGGAGGTTGTTAGTGTGTCGTTAGTGCACATGCATTTTTAGAAAATCGGTTGATATAGGCGAAGTGCCGTTAATGTGGAGGAAAGGAAATGTAGTCCCCATATCTAAGAAGGGTGGTAGAGGACTAATGTCAAATTATCGACCCGTTAGTCTAACCTACATTGGTAGGTAAATCATTGGAATCTGTTATCGCAAAAATATTATAGACCATTTAGAAAAACATAAGTTTGATAAATGATTCACAACATGAATTTAACAAGGTAGGTCATGTCTCACCAATTTATTGAGTTTTTATAGGAAAGTTTATGAGACAGCAGATAATGATACGAATTATGATATAATATACCTGGACTTTAGTAGGGCAATCGATAAGGTACCACACGAGAGACTCTTAAATATGGTTAAGGCTCATGGGATAGATGGGAAGGTTCTTCGTTGGATTAGATTTTGGCTAAGTGATAGGCAACAAAGGGTTACAATTAATGGTTCTAAATCTGAATGGGGGCAGGTAACAAGTGGGGTTCCACAAGGGTCTGTTTTGGGTCAATTACTATTTTTGATTTACATCAACGACTTGGATAGTGGGATTAGCAGTTTTATCAGTAATTTTGCTGATGTTACTAAGGTAGGTAGGATTATTAGATCACAACCTGATGCAAACATATTGCAGGGAGACTTAGACAAATTAAATGAGTGGGTAGTCATGTGGCAGATGGAATTTAACATTAAAAAGTGTAGCGTCATGAATGTTGGTAGAAAAAACCCTGGTAATAGATACACCATACGCAATGTATCGCTAAAAAGATCAGAAGGTGAGACAGATCTGGGAGTGAGGGTGAGCTCAGACCTCCGTCCTAGGAAACATTGTATTGAGGCTAGAAATAGAGCTAATAGGGTGTTAGGATTCATTACAAGTGTTAAAAGTACAAGTGCTGAGGTTATTATTTAAAGCTTTATTTGGCTCTAGTCAGACCTCACCTAGACTATACGGTTTAGTTTTAGTCTCCGTATTACAGGATGGATATAGCCTTGTTAGAATCAGTGCAGAGAAGGATGACCAAAATGATTCATGGGATGCGTAACTTTAGTTATGAGAAGAGAGTGAATCAATTAAATTTACACTCTCTCGAGAGACGTAGAGTAAGGGGCGATCTGATATAAGTATTTAAGTGTATAAAGGGGTACATTAAAGGAGATGTAGGAAAAGTTCTTACGGCTAATAATCAGGGTAGAACAAGACGTAACTAATTTAAGCTGGAAAAACGTACATTTAAAAAAGAACTAGGGAAAAACTGGTTCACAAATGGGGTGGTAAATGATTGGAATGGACTCAGTAGACAGGTAGTTAGTGCGGAGTCATTAGGGAGCTTTAAAAGAAGGCTAGATAATTTCATGGATGGGGATAAAAAATGGATGTAGGTAGTGTTAAATAACAGGAATTACCTCGTGTAGGTCTCGCGGCTTCTTGTAGCTTCCTTATTTTTTCATGTTCATATGACCTGGAAAGTCACGTGCCCTACCAATGGTCCATGCTCTCACTGGGTGCGACACTGTATCCAGTTTTGTCGGATACGGTAAGAAAACTGCTTGGGTAGCATGGACCGTTTTGCCAGACCTGACAGATGCTCTCATGACGCTGTCATATGCACCAGACGACATATCAGAAGAGATCATGAGGAGCATAGAAAGATTTGTCATACTCCTGTATGACAAGATGAGCAAGTGCGTGGACATTGATAAAGCACGAACATAAAATGTTTGCAAAGAAGAGCAACGTTCAGCTGATCTCACCTACGCAGGCACCCCAAGAGCAGCATGTGAAGTCTATCAGGGAGAATATGTCTATAGGGCCAGATGCTGCTACCTGCACAAGAGTTGCCTTCACCAGACAACTGGGGCTGGACCAGGAACCAGGAATGAATGTTGGAGCCACACTGGACAGCACTACCCGAGGTCTCTCACACCTGCCATGAACTGGTATCGTGCAGGTGCAAGAATGAGCTGAGTGAAGCGCTGCAAGTGCAAAAAAGCTGCGCTTGAATGCACCGCCCTGTGTGCCTGTGAAGGGGAAGTTAACACAATTGACTTTGCCAGTGAGATTGATACGTCATTGAAAGCCAGTTAATGAGCAGTTACTGCTGTAAAAAAATTAACGTTCTTGAAGTACTAAATTGTGTATTGTTTCCTGCCATTGCTGGTTCTAAAACTTAATAAGAGGTTTCCCCAAATGTATACTAATATATTGCACGGCACACACGGGACGACACCAACTGAGCCAAAAAGAAAGAAAACGAAAAAAAACATACCCACAATCAAAACACAAACGAACAAAAACGGACAGACACACGCAAACACCCATCTATCATGCACACAAGACACGAGTCACGAAACACAAGACACCAACACGAGCACAAGCAGCCCAAGATGTATGGCCGGTGGGCACCCAACAACCGCTGGGACGCCGGTAGTGATTCAGAGACCGCAGAGACAGCCTAACTATACTATTAATGACATAAATCACTCTCGAACTTCTATACAGCAAAAGTTTGTTAAGCAATAGTTCCAAATTTTCCTTAGCCAACCTGAACGCACACTAATGTAGGCTAGTTAGTATATTACTATAGACTAATAGTTCTACACTCGTTTTAAATATCCTCAATCACTATCCCTTCTTGTTAAATTAGACAAATTTTGTCAGTTTATATCACACATATGGCATTATGCCCCTGTTTTCACAAGAAATTGAAAAGCCCGCAATTTTTGCAGCTATTTTGGAAAATGGCTGCTGCAGCCATAAGAGGGCAAATTCTAGGTGGCCCAATATCCTGATTGTTTTCAAATATGTTGAGCTGTGTATATGCCAATTTTGGTAGTTTTATCACAAAATGCACAATTAATTTCGGAGATTCGTTTCCCTTGACCTCCAACGATTATGAAATTATACAACTTCAATTAATAACCTACAACACAACAAAGTATTACATAAAAAATACAACACATTTTTTTTCTGATTAGTCTAAGTAATGTTTGCATATTAGACTATGAAGAAAAATATTGGTATTGCTTTTCAGTAAAAACAAAAAATGTAAACGTAGATTGATATAATGTTATGATAATATGATGTATTTCGTTCAAGAGTATCATCATTGTTTACCGTTTAGCAGACCTTGAAAGTGCAATATTAATGAGGAATTTTGATGTGAAAATACTTTATCATCAGTACTATCATTGCATCACCATAACAGTATCTTCGCCAGCATCACGTCATCGTAAGTGTATCATCGACATCATCGAGTCATCATGAGATTATCGTCGTCATTATCGTGTCATCATAAGAGTATCGTCGTCATCATCGTGTCATAATAAGATAATCGTCATCATCGTCGTGTCATCATAAGAGTATCGTCGTCATCATCGTGTCATAATAAGATAATCGTCATCATCGTCGTGTCATCATAAGAGTATCGTCGTCATCATCGTGTCATAATGAGAGTATCGTCGTCACCATTGCGTCATTGTAAAAATGGATCATCACTATCAACATCATTACTTCACTATAAGTATATCATCAGTATCATCATCATCACGTCATCGTAAGAGAGTATCATCAGTATCATCATCATCACGTCATCGGAAGAGTCAGGGTCCACGTTTTCAGATTCTTTGTGTCTCTTGCGGCAAGTCAATATTTCCGGCCACTGGATTCAGCTCGACTTAAATTCTTCGTATTTCTTTCCATGGAGAGTGTAATACAGAAGTTGCGGGTTCCATGAAGAAAAAATATTCAAATAACAATTCATAAGTCTGGTGCGTCCGAAAAAAAGTAAGCATTAAGGAACACGGTTATGATATAATAATGTAATGTTGTTTCATGTAACCTACTCATATACCATATTGTGAAGGGTAGTTGTGTGTATGCATATGTGTGTGTGTGTGTGTATGTGTCGTTACGGGTTTTCAGTAGGGCATAGGAGTAATTTACTTTTAACAGTAAAAAATTATGGTGGTTAAAATTAGCTGGCTAGTGATAATATAAAATAAGAAATACCCAATTATATAAAAAATAACAAAAAATATCCATTTTTTGCCTGTTCAGTCAATTTGTTAGCCTTTTTTTCAGTTTCGTAAAAACGTACTATAGTAGAAACAATTTATGAAGTCCGTTTAAGTGTTGGCTTATTCGGGGAGTTCCCTGTCCGCGGCAGTGCCAAGTCTCGTACTTAGCCAAGTATCGGATTAGACCCTTAGCGAAAAAAGGATAACCCTCACTCCACCTCACACCTCCCGACATGAGCTGATGGGAGCAATCCTTCACTCCTGTAGGTGTGTGTTCCTTCTCCCGACTATGAAGAACACGTGAGTGCGTAGGCGTAGCTTCCATCGTGGGTGAAAGCCTACGAGGAAGACAGTAGTGACCTCTCGAGACTAGGTGTCTAAATGGCAACCTTGTAAAGCTACCTTAGGAAGTGTTGTGGTATTTAAATAAAACCATCATTATTTTCTTTAAAAAAAAAAAAAACATTCATACCACTGCGCAGCCTTATAAGAAAAGAAAATGTACACAGTGTAATTGAAATTCATTCAGAAGTGATAAATATCTGATATACGAAACAGATATTAAGTGTTGTGACTG
>JACEEZ010020489.1:177500-187500 GCA_016584305.1 Chionoecetes opilio | reverse complement strand
TCTCTCTCTCTCTCTCCTTAAACTTGGGACATCTTTTGTCAATTAGTCTTCTCTGATTTCTTTAAAACCTTCCTTTTCGTAAAACATCAAAAAATACATGGACGTAAAATCCAGTTTGCTGCAGACAGTGGTACGGGGTCGTCCATCAGGTGGCTGGCTGTAGTTGCCATGGTTACCGAGGGGTTGCGGTGGGAGGCAGGCGCTGGAGGGAAGCAGCAGCACCACCAGCCGCACCGCCGCTCTCGGGCCTGCTCCATCCAACAGGTGCCAGCGAGTAAATTTCTTCGGGGCAAAACTTGTCTGATTAAAATGAAGATGCTTTGAGGAATGAAGGAATGAATCGCCCAATCGTTAATATATTGGAGGTTCTCGTTTTGAGGGAATTCTTTGTTTATTTTTACGTGTTATAAATGCGATGTTTAGAATACATCAGGGTTGTGCAACCTTTGTGAACAAAGGGCCACGAGTCATGACTGTTTTGGAGGGCCGCACGTCCATACTACATGCTTGTTACCAGGGTACTGGTACTGGAACAGGGTAGGTTCCGCGTACACAGATAGTTCACCACACGTTAGCACTGGTAGCATGATAGTATACTAAAGTAAGTAACCACATGCCTGTGAATGGAATACGAAAAAAAACTAATGTTGCAGGTTGTACACAGGAATAAAATATTCAGTCACACCTTCACTAACCACTAAACCTGACTGATATGTGACGCTCTCTCTCTCTCTCTCTCTCTCTCTCTCTCTCTCTCTCTCTCTCTCTCTCTCTCTCTCTCTCTCTCTCTCTCTCTCTCTCTCTCTCTCTTTCTCAAGGCCGAACCGAGGTGTTAGGAATATAGGATTTGTTGCAGGTAAATATAAGACTTAATCTTAATTCTTAGGCTACTTCCCGAGGGTCACACTTTATGTTAATAATATACAGAGGATCGGGCCGCATCAAAAGACTTTAGAGGGCCGCAGGTTGCACAGGTTTGGAATACATGATCTCGTGCCTACTATGCTTTGCTTGTGAAAGTGTCGAGGGTAAGTGGCTGAAAAACATCTTCCTCGGAGATATACATATATACATCTAAAAATAAAAGTAAGAAAAAAACATTATCTCTAAAGATTATTATTTGATGACATTTTATCTTTTTTTCCTTTTACTATTTTCTTTGTGATTACCTAAACCTACTCATATTTTGCAGATAAATGGAAGATACCATATCTATAACATACTCACGCTCAAACCGCAAACACTTATCAGAGATCAAGCCTAGAGGTTATCTTATCTTTAAAAGTTTTATCTGCCAAGTTGAGTACTCAAATGAAAAACAAAATTAATAATATTACCTTGCCAGAGAAAAGGAAAAGTTTATTTGCTTCAGTGAATTTTTAATATTTTTCCATGAAGTTTTCTTAACAATATGACTTTTAGAAACTTAACTCTTAACTTTGCAATGAGACTTACTTGTACATATAGTGAAATCAATTATGGTCTGTTCTACACACCCACCCACCCACCCACCCACACACACACACCCACACACCCACACGCCCACACACACACACACACACACACACAACCCCCACCCCCACCCCCACACCCACACCCACACACACACGATGAAAAATACTGTTCCATTTCCACTGTCAATTTAAGTCAAGCTTCCTCACTCTGCACTCTGCGGGGAGCTGAGCCGTGTTATCATCCTGACGTTTCCCTTCACTTGCTACCAGGTTATATTGCCATTCTTGAATATATACTGTTGTATCCAGCATAGAGCCAGCCAAGACGCAACATAAATACTATAGTAAGACTTAAAAAGGCGAATGAGTCAAGAGTCCCGAAACAATGAGCTGACTGACCCACTCACTGAGATATACGCAGAAAGAAGCTGACGACCTTAAGTGTGAACAAAAAACGTTATTGAAAGAAGAAATATCTGGATTAGGGAAATTAATTACACAGAGGACCAACATAGAAGACAGCATACACCTTTTAAAGGTACGGATGGTTATGAAGAAGACTACTCGAGGTGGAGCCATCTCCGCTTCCCTTGTATTGCAGAAAGTCCGAACGAAACATGGGAATGTTCAGCGACAACCCCGGGGTACACTTCAGTATGGGGACAGTGCGACTGGAAGGAGCATACACAGTAGGTCTTCGGTACAACCCTTATGTGTCTCATCCCCGCACAGTGGCTGTATGCACGGTTTAACAATACTTTTGCTAAGAGTCAATCAGTCCTACGGAACTCTTCGGGTCAGTAACAAGAATTATCCATGTCAGTAGTCTCAAATAATGATAATTTTCTCTTAATCAACTGTTTTATAGACACTTTACCCGTTACGTTGGCTCAGTGGCAGCGACTTCATTTGACGTTCAGTGTCCCTTCGTTCGAATTTCACCTACTGCTTGAGATTACAGTGGCGGTAATTCTAAAGACGTAGTCTTCCACCCCTATTTTTTTCTTATTTCCCATATAGCCAACAAGCTTGGGGAACTTGTGGGAAACCAGGGTTTTTGGGTGAGGGAAGCAAATATAACTGATTTATGGGTCCCCAAAAATCAGCAAAGTCACTATACACAAAAATCAAGGGGAAATCCTTAAACTAGGAATTTTCCAAGAAATACTTTGTTATGGAATTTACCTAAATTGATAGTTGTATAGATTTGGCCAATTTTGGGCGAGCAATAAATAAGTCGCATCTACCTCCCTTATTCAAAAACTCAAGTTTCCCATATGATCAACAAGCTTGGTGGTCATAGGTAGTAAAAAAACAACTTAACTCCCTAGCCAGATGGGGCTGCCCCCTCCCCCGGCCCCCCAAAGGGTTACTAATCAAACCTCGCTATAACCCTCCAAAAGTGATTTACTTAACATCACTATAATCCCCTAAATGTTACTAACCTAACCTCACTATAACCCCATAAAACTTACTAACCAAACCTCAATGTAACTCATTAAACGTTACTAACCTAGCCTCACTATAATATCCTAAAAGCTACTAACCTAACATCACTATAACCCCCTAAATGTTACTAACCTAACCTCACTGTAATCCCCTCAAAGTTACTAACTTAACTTCAATACTAAAGGTTATTAGCCTAACATCACTGTAACCCTCTAAAACTA
Source organism: Chionoecetes opilio (assembly GCA_016584305.1). Taxonomy (NCBI): domain Eukaryota; kingdom Metazoa; phylum Arthropoda; class Malacostraca; order Decapoda; family Majidae; genus Chionoecetes; species Chionoecetes opilio. The sequence continues at coordinate 184,376 of JACEEZ010020489.1, read as the reverse complement.
CTACCCTAACCTTACTACAACCTTAAACATCTGAATATAAAATGATTATTAAGGTTGTGGCGGCCCGTTCTGAAGGTCAGGATATGCGATATCTACTTCCGTGGGTGGGGGGTTACCCATCCAGGGGCGACTGTAGAGATACTGGAGTAGTGGGCGCAGCTCGGTGAGGTCAGGCGCGGATGTCTCCCGCAGGGGGGGACCGGCCGCATATTCTCGTCTTCTGGAATAGTGTGTGGTATAGGGATGTCAATAGCCAATCACGGTTTTACAATCTCGTGACGTCACATATGGGTGGAGCTAACGTGATCGCTGGGTTAAATTTTGTTTTATTCACATATATGCATTATGCCTATACCATTTATGCCCTTTCTATTGCTATATTATGCGAATTACGTCAATCTTATCACCATGAATGGCATGTTGGAGAGGTCCTACTAAGCAGCAAGACGGACTTTGCGAAAAGAAACTGATAAGGCGAAACATAGGTGTTTGTGGGAAGAGCACTTCATAACATCCCTTACAGCCTTCCAACCTATCTTCATAACCTCAAAATTTGTTTCACACCTTAAATACCTTCTCTCTCACCCCCTTAAACTTTCTCTCACCCCTCATGCCTTCCCTCACACCCGATATAACCTCCTTCACACCCTTCATACCTTCCCTCACACCTCTTAAACTTAACATTTCATTCATTCACCCCTTTCATAATTTCGGTAAATACTACATTAACATAACATACAGATTCAACAGATTATAACCCTGTGATAGCTTCAGCTCAACCCCTATGTGACGTCACGAGTTTGGACAGCCGCGATTGGCTAGCGACATCCCTATACCACATACAATTCCAGAAGACGGGAATATGCAACCCGGGCGGCAGATGTTCCGGTGAAGACAAGAGGGGGCGGGAGGGGGGGGAGGTGAGGTCAGCTCGGGGTAGCTACCTACCCATGTGAGGGGGGTGGAATGGGTACTGGGAGGCGGGCGGTAAGATGGCGGCCTAGCACATGGGAACTTCCCAATCCAATTGAATGGTCATATGCAGTGTCCATGAAAACGCTCAACTGCACATGAATGAGGAGTGAAGGACGGTGCACCGTAGGCTTGCCGTACGCAGGTATACACAGCCAGGAAGGGAACAAACGTGAGTGGCAAATACGTGGGTGGATGATTGGGTGAGAACACAGAACACCCAACACTATATATATACGCGGATTCACGTTCTAAAGAAATCCAGTAGTGGGATGCAGGACGTAGCGGTAATGGAGCTTCTTCGGAGGAATGAGCTCAGACACGCCGTAAGATGAGCGTGGAGACCACTTGCCAACACTTGTAAGGACTGCCAAAGTACTCCTGGCTCAGGGGGGGTGTTCATGAACATGTCTCTAAAAAGGGCCAAACCTGCCATTTTCTTGTTCCATATGATGAGAGAGAAAATATTTTGGGTAACACTTCCACACCAGGTACGTATTTTATGTACACCCCAATATGTGATAATAGTTTGTCGTTTGTTGGCTAAAATGGCAAAATTGAGGTTTTGAGGAATAGAACACTAGCAGACTCAAATAGAGGCGTTTTGGTTAAGAATATAGATACTACATACCGCCAAAATTTTTATTTCCTAATTTTTTTTGTGGACCTCGGAAATTGTTCATATACGAGTGGTTGTTCATAAAATTCTTATGTAAATATTCTTATAATTCATTTAAAGCTGGTTCCGTGCCTTATAATGAGGTAACAACATATTTTGTGAAGTTTTGTTGATGTGGCCATATACGTCAAGGGATGAATATTTATCGGATTTTACAAATGTGTATAAATATTTCTTGATCTATATAGTTTTATTTAAATACTCCCAGTGGTCACCAGCAAAGGTATTAAAAGAAAAAGAAGCCCAGAGTCTGAGCCCAGAGTCTCCGCAGACCAAGACCCAGACCGTATTCTGTACCTTTTAACAGCAGATAAATCTGCTAATTTGACTTTACAGCTATATCTATGACTTTACGATGGTGTGAGTTCATATAAGGAATACTATTAATAGAGTTCCTTAGTCGTGCTGATCGTTATTTACCCTATACATAACAGATTCTTGCAATGGTTATAATGGTTGATAATTGTGAAATATAAGCAGTTTTACGCGTATAATCTGTAAATAAAAATACATTAGACATACATTAACTCTTATTTGTTTTTCAGATAGTGAATAGTTCCTGCATACATGAGGATGGCGATGGGAACCGTAATCTCTTTGACGAAAATCTTGATTTGTTGTTTTTATACCTTTGTTGGTGACCACTGGGAGTATTCAAATAAAAGTATAGATCAATAAATATACATACACATGTGTAAAACCGATATATATTCATCCCTTGACGTATATGACCACATCAACAAAACTTCACAAAATATGTTGTTACCTCATTATAAGGCACGCAACCAACTTTAAATGAATTATAAGGATATTTACATAAGAATTGTATGAACAACCACTCGTATATGAACAATCTCCGAGGTCCACATAAGAAATTAGAAAATTAAAATTCTGCCGGCATGTAGTATCTATATCCTTAATCAAAACGCCTCTATTACCGTAGATATCAGTGAAGTCGCCAGTTCTACGTTTCTTTGTTATTTACAGACGTGTGGTGGTGTTAATACTTACATTTCTACATCCATGATTTCAGGAAAGTTAGAAGGGTCTATCTGGAAAGTGTGTGTCATTTTGTGTCTTCATCTGTGTCATATTAGGGCTATAAATGAACAAATTATAAAAATAAAACCGAGTGGCGACCTCACTATACCTACTACAGTAAAGTCGCCAGCTAGTATTTTAACCCCACAGTTGAGTCGCCACTCTGGGGAATTCAGGGAAATTAGAGGTAAAGTAAAACAAGTCTCTATATATATTAGCTGCGGAAGATGCTTGGATATATAAAAATTCTTTGCCAACGTGAAAATAAATTCTACTCAAGTTTGAAAGACCTGGCAAGTCTGTGTCCTGCCGCCCGAAAGGTGATCAGCTGCTGTCTGTCGTCGTGCGAAGAAAAACTTGAGAAGCAAAATGCGCAACAGTTATACTCGCAGATACAAAGCATAAAACAACGCTGAAACAGGGTAGATTATTCAGTCATGATATAAACTACTGTGTAACATCTTCAGTGGCACATAAAAATCAGTAGTGATGCTATAATTCGTAATATTTGGCGCCTGGCGACTTCACTGCAGGGGCGACTTCACTGTTATCTACGGTAGCTTTAGACTCAAATGTTAAATTTATTTATCATGTTTAGAATTGACTGACACATTTTTAGCATGGTTCAATGTCATAAGTTGTGTATGTGTAAACACAAAAATGCCTTATTTTGCAAAATTTTGCCAAAAAATCGCTTGCAATAAAAAAGTCACTCAAACTTCGATAGCCTAATATATCTATTATTGCAGATTAAGTAACCAGAATAGGTAAAACATATCCTTATAGAGTCTTTTTTTTTTATCAAAACACACTTCATATTCATTATTCGGTGGTGTATTGTGACAGTGAGGGTAAATGTGAACAAAGGTAACCTCTACCCCCAAAAATACGAATTTAACGTAATTGACACAAATAGCTCTAACTCCAAAAATATATGTGACAGAAAGTTGATTTTGGTATTCTTATATAGGTTTTTGATACCGTGGAATTAATTGTCACCATTTCTGGCCTCTTTGGAGTTGACCTAATTTGCATAATTTCAAAATGGCCGGTAAACATATATGGTGAGGACAATAACAGTTCCAGCATTACTGGTACCCAATTGTTCCCTAATCTGAGCATGGATAATAATAATTATGATTTCAGAACTGATATAGGGCTATTTTCAAGAATGGTCCTCGAGTTCTGGCACGTGGATTTTGCCGACCGTCGGAACCTCACGCGTGGGATATACAAAAATCTTCGTCAACTGTCCGGCGCGTGGAGAGATGTGCGGACGTACCAACACAAGCGAGTCCAAGGCGGCATCAGTGTTTTGATATTTTACACATATCTAATTTATTTTACCAGCCTAATTTATTATTTTCTCCATTAAAATAATAGCTTTGTTAGTGTTCGCCACTTGTCTAAGTGGTGGTCGTCATGGCCTACTCACCAGTTATCACACCAATATAAGGCCCCATGCACCTAGTTTGACCTTATATATGACATATGTGCATTCACAATATATGTATGTTACTCTCGGTTATTTTGAAAACTCACCTGTAATTATATCTGAAGAAATATGATGGAAATAAGGTCCGAGCGTAGTGCATCGCGTCGAGTGTACACGGTGATTCTTGTATGCCGCCGCCCGGTGCAACGGATCAGAAAAAAATCTTGAATATAACCCATAGTCTGATACTGTTTTAAAATGCACAAACCAAGCAAAATATTCTTGAAATCTTGAAATGGGGAACACATGCTGCCAATATTAGCACTTCCTTTCCCTGCCTTAGTTTCATTAGTTATATCAAGCAAATATATTTTTTACAAGTACTTGGGGACACTTTATTGACATAAATTAACACAATTTAATTGTAGCGGTCCTGCATGGGCATGTCGACATGGCACACTTTGTGCATGAACAGATAACTGTCCAATGTGACTCAAGGGTTTTCTACTATGTTTCAGGTATCAATTGTTTCTTGCCGTGTTTATAGCCAAAATTCTCTGGTTTCAATGAGCTGACATTTTTTTGATATTGATGAAACTCGTGCATTATGGTATATGCATTATAAATGCTACGCTTGATATGTGATAGAAGTCCCTGGCTGGATGGAGGCAGATTGTGATGAGAACTCTCCTTCGCGTGGTGGAAAACCTTGGCCCGCAAATCCGAACATTTTTTGGCATCACATGTTGATTTGAGCACCTTGACCAAGTAACACTCTGTATTCCTGATAATGGGCGGGAAAAGAGTTGGCGATCTCCCAAAGTGCTTCAGTAACTCCTCTGGTTCTGCTTTTAAAGCGACCTTCTTAGCCCCAACTTTGCTGGTGATGTCACATCCAGTAAGGCTGTGTATGGCTGGAAGGACTAAGAGGTGACATCTAAGCCACCCAGAGAGTATGAAGGGGTACATACCGAGTGGTGTCTCCAACTCCAGCTTGTACCCACAGCTCCTTTAGGTTATGTTGGAGAAAGATAGGCATGTCGTAAAGCAGGGCAACAATTATATCTTAATCATTGGAAATGACAACTCATACTATGTGTCCATTCTTGAGAGAGTCAAGAACATGAAGGGGTATGCGAAGGTCAGCTTCCTCAAAAGTTGTAGACTGAAGATGTGATAGTATGCATGTTCTCACATGTGTGGTAGATCAAGTCCCACTAAGCCACGTATTGCTCTTGCTTAGCATTACCAATGACTCCATCGCTGCACTTGGATAATAAGTTTATGCTTTGCTCTAATTTCTGGTCTCCCCCAAAAGCTGTGAATTGGCCTGGTTTGTCTTTGATGAAAAAATTCCCTTAACAAAGTTCTCATAGATTGATGGTGCTGTCTCAGGCAGGCGTCTCATGTCTTCAAGATAGAGTGCACACCAGCGCTTGTAGTTGGTAAAATCAAATGCCTCAAATAAGTATAAAGCACGTTGAACAGCATCCATCCAGGTGAAGTTCCCAAATACCTTCACGATCAGCTCTCAAAAGATTATGGACAACAGCCATCATGTCCAGGAATGCATCCAAAAACTTGAAGTTTTCATTAGAATAATTCCGTGCTTTGATGAACATGTTAAGATCTTCGACCAACTTATTAACCCCTTCACTGCGGCTGGTACAAATACGGTCTCTCAGCTATCTTAAGGTTCACTGCGGCTGGTACATATAGGGTTTCTGTATTTAAACTCCGCACTCAATGATATTATGGGTAAATATTCGCTGTGATAGGCTTGTATGGCAACAGTGTCAAGTGTTGCAATATAATAGAACCTCTTTTTCTGCTTGAGTGAGTTAGTATGACTAATAAGGTCAAGCGGTACAGTACGACGTGTCGGCGCTGCCGCGCCCTCTACTTCAATGGCGAGGCTAAATAGTCAAGATATTCAACATATTCTTGATGGATATAAAACAGAAGTATGAATGAATGAATGAATGCATGAATGAAGCATTTATGTACCAAAATAAGCTGTATTATGTTGAGTAGTAAGTAGTTTCATTGTGCGTCTTGGCAGCACGGTAACGGCCCTGTTGCTGCACTTTGACGTAACTCTTCACTTAGCTGGTAGCCTCCACCAAGACCAAACACAGATTTTCTGGTATGGAATGAGCATCCTATTCATTTAGGCACTTTAAAATATGATCAGTAATTATTTTATATTTTAATTAAACCTGCCGCACAGGGGGGTAGGCCTATGAATTTGATATCGGCAGTGAAAGGGTTAAATGCTGCACAAAACTCAACCATATACTTCTGACTATCAGCGATGTTTTTCTCCTCGACGACAGACTTAAGGTTTGTTATGATCGCAAGCTTAGGTGCATATTGGTGAATGCCTTTGTCAGTGAAGAATTCCTTGAACAGGAACATTTTGGCCAAAAAATGTCAAACTATTATGACATTGGGCTGTACAGAAAAAACGTCCATGGTGTGAAAATGCAACCCAAACGTTTTTGGAGGCTCTCATCATATGGAGCAAGTAAATGCCACGGTTGGCCATAAAAGAGACATGTACACGGACCACTCCCCCCAGAGCCTATAGTAAAGGCGAAAATCCCACCGTTGCCACCATTTTTGTTGTGGAGGCCCGTTCTGAAGTTCAGGGTATGGGAGGCCACACGTATACTTACGGCTTCGTAATTTGAACTGGATAAAGTTGCCACCAGACAAAGGGTATATTGGCGAACAGGGAAGGTCGTCA
>JACEEZ010020489.1:165000-172500 GCA_016584305.1 Chionoecetes opilio | reverse complement strand
ATTTTCCTTTAGCCGAAATTCCAGTCTTGGGGATTTCAATGTTCACCATCAGCATTGGCTTTCATCTTCTCTCACTGACCAACCTGGTGAACAAGCTTACAGCTTTTCTATCCTCCAAGACCTAGAACAGCTAGTGCAGCACCCTACCCGTATTCCTGACCGCCTTGGTGACACGCCCAACATTCTTGATCTTTTCCTACCTACTAACCCTTTTGCTTACTCTGTGAAACTATTTTCCCCGTTGGGTTCCTAAGATAACAATCTTATTTCTGTAACCTGTCCTATCGCTCATGTGCCGCCTCGGGATCCACTTAAGCGGAGGTGCTTCTGGTATTTCAACTCAGCTAAGTGGGAAGACCTAAGGCAGTACTACTAAGATTTTCCATGTAATGATTACTGTTTCCATGTCAGAGACCCATCTCTTTGTGCAGAGCGCATAACTGAGGTCATAGTCTCTGGCATGGAGGCGCACATTCCACACACTTTCTCTAATCCTAAAGCCCGTCAACCTTGGTTTAACTCTGGTTGTTCTCATGCTGTCCAAAATAGAGAGGCGCCTCACAGACGGTACCGTAACCATCCATCTCCTGAAACTCATGCCCTTTATACTTCTGCCCGTAATCATGCCAAATCTTTGCTTCAACTTACCAAAAACTCCTTCATTCATAGAAAATGTCAAAATCTTTCTGAATCAAATTCCTCTCGTGACTTCTGGCATCTAGCTAATAACATCTCTAACAATTTTTCTTCTGCATCTTTCCCTCCTATGCTTCACCCAGATGGCTCCACAGCTGTCTCATCTATTTCTAAAGCTGAACTCTTCGCTCAAACTTTTGCTGAAAATTCCACTCTGGTTGATGAAGCTTCTTCCTTCTCCTCCACCCTCTGACTACATTATGCTTGTTATTAAGATCCTTCGTAATGAGGTTTTCTTTGCCTTTTTCTGCCCTAGATCCTCGGAAGGCTTACGGTCCTGACGGAGTCCCTCTTATTGTTCTCAAAAAGTGTGCTTCTGTGCTTGCACCCTGCCTGGTTAAACATTTCCGTCTTTGTATATCGACTTGCACCTTTCCTTCTTGCTGGAAGTTTGCTCATATCCAACCTGTTCCTAAGAAGGGCGACCGTTCTAATCTTTCAAACTACCGTCCTATAGCTTTGACTTCGTGCCTTTCTAAAGCTTTTGAATCTATACCTAATAAGAAGATTCTTAAGCATCTATCTGCTCACAATCTTCTATCTGATCGTCAGTACGGTTTCCGTAACGGACGATCTACTGGCGATCTTCTAGCCTTCCTAACTGAATCTTGGTCATCCTCCTTTAGGGGTTTCGGTGAAAATTTTGCTGTTGCCCATGACATATCAAAAGCTTTTGATAGAGTCTGGCACAAATCTTAAATATCCAAACTACCTTCATACGGTTTATATCCTTCTGTCTGTACCTTCATCGTAAGTTTCCTTTAAACCGTTATATTGCAGCTACTGTAGATGGAAATTGTTCTTCTAAATCTATCAGGAGTGGTGTTCCCCAGCGTTATGTCCTATCACCCACTCTCTTTCCATTATTCATTAATGATCTTACTAAGTTTAATTCAAAGTTCGATCCACTCCTACGCTGATGATTCTACCCTGCATTTTTCAACTTCGTTTATCAGACGTCCAACTCAACAGGAACTAAGTGATTCACGGAGAGATGCCACTGGGCACCTAACTTCTGATTATTCTATAATTTCTTACAGGGGCAAAGCAAACCTTGTTTTGTTCAATGCCTCAAAATCCCAATTTCTTCACCTATCTACTGGAAAAAACCTACCAGATAACTATTCCCTCTTCTTTAATGACACTCAACTATCTCCTTCTACAATGAACATTCTTGGACTATCTTTTACTAAAAATCTGAACTGGAAATCTCACACCTCATCTCATGCTAAAACAGCTTCTAAGAAGTTAGGTGTCCTGTGGAGTCTGCGTCCTTTTTTTTCTCCCTCCCAGTTGCTTGCTCTCTACAGGGGCCTTTCCACCCATGTTTTTGTTTTTGTTTTTGTTTTTACATCTGTGTTTATAGCGCCTGTAGGCAGTGGTGACCCAGGGTACGGATGGTAGGCTCTGGAGGTTCACGTGAGGGCTGGGATGGTTGGCCTCTCGCCAGTGGTGGCGCAGGCAGCATTTTTATAGTGACGCCTGTGATTAGAGGCTCATGCCGCTCCCCTGTGTCCTCCGATGCACTCGCAATCGAAGGTAGAGTTAATGGGTCAGGGCATGTAGTTGTTCTTAGGCCACTCGACGGTACAGAAAGGTTTTGGTTTACGTCGGGGATCGAACTCGGTTCACCGAGAACGCCAGTCGGAGACGCTAACCACTATGGTACCGCCTCCCCTAAATGTATAGAGTATGTCTCACATGTTTGAGGTGGATCCATTTATACAACTCTCCTAAACAGGGTTGAGTCAAAAGCTTTTCGTCTCATCAACTCCCCTCCTCGGACTGACTGTCTTCAATCTTTAAATCACCGCCGCATTGTTGCTTCTCTTGCTATCTTCTACCGTTATTTTCATGCTCACTGCATGCCTCCCTCCCTCCCGCGACCTCGCTGCACAAGACTTTCTACTCATTGTCATCCCAATTTTGTCCATCTTCATAATGCAAGAGTTAATCAGTATCTTTACTCTTTCATCCCTTTCACTGGTAAACTCTGGAACTCTCTTCCTGCTTCTATTTGTCCACCTTCCTACGACTTAAATCTTTTCAGGAGAAGAGTGACAAGACACCTCCCGAATTAAATTGGCCCACCCCCCTTTCATTATTCTCTTACTGTCTTCTTTATAAGGACTGGCAACTAAGCGGGCTTTGTGTTACCTCTTTTAGTTGTGCTCTCGGCCAGTCCTTTGTGGTTTAAAAAAAAAAATATATATATATATATATAATATATATATATATATATATATATATATATATATATATATATATATATATATATATATATATATATATATATATATATATTATATATATATATATATATATATATATATATATATATATATATATATATATATATATGTATATTATATATCATAATTCTCTCACACGTGGGAGGTGGTGGCCGAGTGGTTAGAGTTTTGGAGTGGTGAGCTCAAAGTCTGGAGTTCGAATCCTGCAGGGGGAACTCTTTCGACCTTCCTTAATGCGGTCGACAAGAGCTTGGTGGGGGAGCAGAAGGTCTCGAGTTCAAGTCCCACCAAGGAGCAACTGTCAAATCCATCGTCGAGTGGCCGAAGAAACCCGCATGCAGCTATACCTGTTCTTTCGGCTGCGAATGCTACGGAAGAAACACCAGGTGGCAGCACGAACCTAACTGAGGAACCGAACATCACAGAAAACGGGATTTTCACCTAAGACCACAGGTGTCACTATAAAGATCCAGCCTGCGCCACCAACGGGCGGGAGCGACCGACATCACGACTCTCCATAATGTGCAGGGCCAGCCACCTGAACCCTCAAAAGAAAAGAAAAACAGTCTAAAGGCGCTATGCGGCTATAGGCTCCAACGTAAAAAAAAAGAAAATAAATAAATAAACACTAACAAATTTTCACATAATCACACGCACACACACGCTCACGCAGGCACGCAGGCACTCAGGCACATACGCACGCACGCACACACCTGCACACACACACACACTCACACACACACACACTCACACACACAAACACACATACATACACAGATATATAGATAATTTTTACCATAGGTTCGCATATATATATATATATATATATATATATATATATATATATATATATATATATATATATATATATATATATATAAAATCATATTATATATATTTTTAATATATATATATATATATATATATATATATATATATATATATATATGTTTAATTTACAATAACTATTCGTTAAAGGCCATACAACAATATTTGTTTAATGAAAAAACACAAATAATCACATACGCTGTGTAAAATTTAAAATAATAGCTACTGATATACATATTTTTCATTTAACAAATATAATACATAATTTAATCTCCTAAGCATATAGTAAAAACATTTAAGAACTAATAAAAAAAATAACAAGAATTTCCAATAATATTCTTTAACCCATCATATGCATATTTGAAATATTAAATATACTGACACAAATGTATGTACAATAGCACACAGTGCTATATTCTGTTCTAGTTACCATCAAGGTATTAACTGTAGTGACATTATATAATTGCGTTAGTTGCTAGGAAATTGGACAATTTTCAATTATATGTGTTTCTGTTTCTACTATGCCGCATGGACACAACCTTTCTTCCATGTAGACCAAAAGCTACGAATACCCCCCATCCCCTTTCCCTTCTTTATACCTGCCACCCTATCTTTCAGTTACTGTAATGTCTAAGGTTCAAGAAAAAACATTGTTAGAGAAGTGATTTATGGTTGCTAGTACCCGTAAATAGATATTACAGAAGGCACCTGGTGGACAGGTGGAATACTGAAAACGACCAGCAAGGCTAAAAACAAGGAGTAGTTAGTATTCCAATTGTTTTTGGAGTGACAAATTGATTTGAATTGTTGTTTGGGGATTTCAAGATTATTTAACTTATTGGTAAACACCAATAGGCGCTGCAACTACAAAGCTTAGATCGCGGTCTTAGATCTAACTTCCAATCTGTGGAACATCACGTCTCCTCCTTTAGATCTCATCTTATTTACCTCACCGAAACCCAGGTGTTTGTGAGCACTAAGAGCAGTCCGTTTTATGTTTCATCTTATACTCTCTATTATCATTTTCAATCCAAACCTGGCTGTTGTGTATAAAGGGTGTAACACGAATTTCGGCAAATATTGATACAGGTGAAAGCACGTGTTGTTCTAAGTAGGAAATGTTATATATACATATGATTGTTGAAACTTCATTTAGACGCGAGATGAATTGAGAAAAATCACGGCGGCTAGCAATTTCACAGTGGAAGGCGGCGGACGGAGGCATGCAGTGTGTATTCGTGGTTGCCCCTCGGTAAAATTGTGAATTATTTCATCAACATTTTTACTAGTTATAGAACATTACATAATCTTATAACGACACAATTGGTATTAATGGACATGTAATTAACTTAAAACAGCTCTAACAATTGTTCTTCATCATATTTACCTCCTATGCTTTTCCCAGATGGCTAAATAGCAGTCTCATTTATTTCTAAAGCTGAATTATTTGCTCAAAACTTTGCAAAAAAGACCACTCTGGTTGATAAAGGCATTGTTTATCCTTATCTTCCACCATCTGACTAGTATTATGCTTGTTATTAAGATCCTTCGTAATTATCTTTTATTTGCTTTTTCTGACCTTGTTCCTCGGAAGGTTTACAGTTCTGACGGAATCACTCCTATTATTCTCAAAACTGTGCGTCTGTGCCTGCAACCTGCCTGGTGAAACTTTTCCCTCTTTATCTATCTACTTCCATCTTTCCTTCTTGCTGGAAGTTTGCTCATATTCAACCTGTTCCTAAGAAGGGTGATTTTCTAAAATATTTTAATTTATATTTAATAAGATTCTTAAGCATATATCTGCTTACTATCTTCTATCTGATCGTCAGTACGGTTTCCGTAAAGGGTGAACTACTGGCGATCTTCTAGTTTCCTAACTAATTCTGTGTCATCCTTCTTTTAAGAGTTTCGGTGTAACTTTTGCAGTTGCCTTCGATATATCAAAAGCTTTTGATAAAGTCTGGCATAACTTTTTAAATTCAAAACTACCCTATTTGATGAATATCCTTCTCTTTGAACCTGCAACATACATTTCTTTCAAACCGTTCTATTGCAGCTGCGGTAGACGGTAATAGTGGTGTTCCTCAGGGTTCTGTCCTATCACTTTATATGGTGATAGGACAATTCATGGCCCACCACCTCTTTCTATTCATTAATGATCTTTCAAGTTTAAGTCAATGTCTTATCCATTTCTACGCTAACAAATCTACCCTGAATTTTTCAACGTCGTTTATTACATGTCCAACTCTACAGGAACTAAGTAATTCACGAAGAGATGCCACAGAGTGCCTAACTTCTGATCTTTCTATAATTTTTGATTGGGGCAGAGCAAACCTTGCTTGGTTCAATTCCTCCAAAACACAATTTTTTCACCTATCTACTTGACATAACATTCCAAACTATCCTCTCTTCTTCAATGACACTCAATTGTCTCCCTCTTTACAATTATCATTCTTTGACTATCCTTAACTAAAAATCTGAACTGAAAATTCACATCTCATCTCTTGCTAATACAGCTTCTGAAATGTTAGGTGTACTGTGGCGTCTGCGTCCATTTGTTTATCCCTTCCAGTTACTTGCTCTGTACAGGGGCCTTATTCGCCTATGTATGGAGTAAAGCTATCATGTTTGGGGGTAATCCACTCATACAACTCTTCTAAACAGGGCAAGTCAAAAGCTTTTCGTCCCATCAACTCCCCTCCTCTGACTGACTGTCTTCAATCTTTAAATCATCGCCGCAATGTTGCTTCTCTTGCTATCTTCTACCGTTTTGTTCATGTTCACTGCTCTTCTGAACTTGCTAGCTACATGCCTTCCCCACTCCCGCGGCCTCGCTGCACATGACTATACATATGTATACTCATTCTCTTCCCTATTATGTCCATCATTCTGTCATAATGCAAGAGTAAACCAGTATCCTCACTCTTTCATCCCTTTAACTGATAAACTCTGGAACTCTCTTCCTGTTTCAATTTTTCACCTCACGCCGACGTATTTTTTTTCAAAAGAGTAACAAGACACCTCCCGAATAAATTGGCCATCCTTCCTTTCTATATTCCCTTACTATCTGCTTCATAGGGTATTTTTCACTCATGAGGGTGGGTACTGTCCACTTTGAGCAACGGTATATGTGTGTAGTGGTGTATAGTGCGGTGTGTGAGGTCACAGTTTTACCCAAAGATCGGTCTCTATAAGGTCTAAGCTTGTTTTCAGGTAGGGTAGCAGGTAGATATCGCGAGTCCAATGTGTTATCTGGCCGCTACGCGGGTGAAATAAACACACACACATAACCACACCCGCACACACGCGCATGCACACGGACACGCAGACGCACACACACAAAGGGTACTCGTACCCTTTGTATAAAGCGTAGTGTAGTGGATAGCACGCTTGGTTCACAACTGAGAAGTCCCGGGTTCAAACCCCGGGCGGAGCGGAGAAAGATGGGTGGTCTCCTTAAAAACCCGAGGCCCTGTCCATCCAGCAGTGAATGGGTGCTGGGTGCTAGCCGGGGATTTGTGACCCGCCTCCCGGGGTGATGGTTTCGGCCAACACTTAGCACTAAGGATGAATGATAAAATGTAGATATGGAGACGGGGCCATACGAGTGTACGAAGCTCAAGCCCTGTAAATACAACTAAATACAACTAGATGAATACACACACACACACACACAACATACACATTTACTTTTTTTTTATTTCCTTTGCTTTGCCTTACAATA
>JACEEZ010020489.1:160000-162500 GCA_016584305.1 Chionoecetes opilio | reverse complement strand
TGTTCCGAATTTCATGAACTTGAGGACAGGACATTATTTCCCTCGAGGCCTCGCTGTTTGCCCTGTCACACGACAGTATGAATCAAGACGAATGAGGATGACGTGCATAATAGTTTAACATTTTCAATCGCTCCATGAATTTCGGCTCTATTCGCCTAATGATTTGGGACTGTTCGTGGGATCCGTGAGCGTGTCGTGCGAATCGAAAAAGTTCGTTCCAGTTCGGCCAAAAGATAGTGCGCGCACTAAATTTGAGGCGAAACTGGGACGAAAAAAACGTTAGTTTTTTCGTATTGGTCACTTGTTGAATTCATGTGATTCGTGTCAAATACGTACAGGATTCGCGTTAGAATCGTTCTAATTCGCACTTATTCGGCCAACTTGGTTGCATACGAATCATGTTCGAATCGCACGAATGACACTCGAATCCTTTTCAAATGCACAACGACATGCAGTCAAATATTCGTCCTGATATCCGATTTGACGTCGGCACCAACACGAACCACACAAGCGTAGGTCGATCATCACACGACTCCAATACGATTAACACAAACCAAGTTGGAACAAAGTCAGAAGTTCAGCCGAATTGTTGTCCAATATTCGGGCGAGTGAGCCGAGTATTCGGGTGGGAGATCCGAATCGAATTCATATCACACGAACAGTGGGCGAATCAACCCGGTTTGCTGCCGAATATTCGTATAATTAGTGTAGGTGGACACGTATAATGGCCCAACAGAGGCGAATCGCGCACGGCTTGCACACGACTTGCACAAGACAAACACGTTCTGCACACGGCATAAAGGCGAAACCCACACGAACGACACGATATGATGACTGAGGCCCGACGCCTCAGACGTTGCAACGTTCCTAGAGCTTTCGTCTATAAATATAGCGAGATAGCGACAAGCGTCCTTAATTTTTCTTCTACCCGGTCGTGTTTGGTCGGTCTGGATTCAGCCGTGATTCAGGTGACTCGTTTAAGTCGAACTTAGTGTAGGATTTGAACGGCCAGAAGAATATTCTTACGGGCATCGTACTGCTAACGACCAATTTTGCCCCTATCGTGTGGTGGTCTCACACATTTCCGACAAATGTCGTGCGATATTCGTTGCATATTCGCAACCTGCCGTAGGGCTGTCGACTTAGCTTTCTGTTTATAAAAGGGGATTCGTGTGGGTGTCGAAAAGGCTTCGGATGGTTTCTTGTGGGCTTCGTGATGCCAAAATTTCGCCCCCGGTTCGCCCAGTTTGATTCAATTCGTGCGTAAGGTGCAAGTCATCCTGATTCGTCCTGGTTCGTACTGGCGTGTGACACCCCTTTTTACTATATAAATGAAACCCATGGCAAGCTACTCGATTCCCCGGGCAACAAGGCCTTTTAACTGTGACAAGGGAAACATTTGTTGATAAAAGTGTTGTTGATGAATCTTTCGCGTTTCTTTAATTTTATGCTGACGTCTAGTTTTCTCAATTCTTTTCTGCTTTTGTAAACCTATTTGCTTATGAATTTCAGGTGACAACATTATTTCACCTGCATCTGTGGTTCCATGTATTTTATCCTCCACCTTTACCTTCCTTTTGTCACATCGTCATCACTATCCACCAATTCCTGCACTTCCACACAGCCTACTTAAGTCTCACCCTACCAGGCTTACCCTTCCCTGTATAGAATTACGCATGCAATGGTTTCTTTAGCATGTTCTTAATAATATAATTATGGACAAGTTAAGGTAGTAAGGTACAAAACAGATGCTAAAATTATTTCTAAGTCTTTATTAATATCTACCTCAATAAGAGCAAAATGGGAAAATCGCATGGAAGTCCTAGACCTATATCAGATACCGTATTTCCCATATATTATGTACCTCAATGTGCATTCAAATAGATTTTTCCTCCAAACTGCATGCAGATGATTTAAGAAAGCAAAGCCATTATGAAAAAAATTGAAAAAACTGTAAAATATATTTTCCCCAGGCTGTGCTTTGAAATTCGTTCACTCCATGAAATGTTTCAATTGCACAAGAAAGAATAGAACGTCTGTGTCGCAAATATAGAAAGTATTGAAACCACACATTTCTTGCCGGCAGAAGCAAGGCAAAGGGGATGGGTCACGACACCAGTTTCTAAGGCCAACCTTTATCGGAAACACGACTGCCTCGCTCGATTTCCTCTCTACCAAAGCCGTTTCATTATACCCTCTACTCCTCTTCCCACCTCCTCCTACCCTGCAGCCTTTCTCACTCCCTTTTCGTTTTCCTCACATATATGTCCTGCTCCCTCTCCCGTGTCCATCCCATTCCAAGTGTGTTGTCAGAGCACTGGGAGCGTCAGTGATAACATTTCACACACACACACACACACACACACACACACACACACACACACACACACACACACACACACACACACACACACACACACACACACACACACACACACAGACACAGACACAGACACAGACACAGACACAGACACAGACAAAGACACACACACACGCACGG
>JACEEZ010020489.1:117500-145000 GCA_016584305.1 Chionoecetes opilio | reverse complement strand
TTCTTTCTTGGAACAGGAAATACGTCTAGACTCAAAATTTGTAAGACAACATTAACTTACGTCACGACTATTAATAATGAAGCATCTTAAAACTTCCATTACGAGTAAACAATATGTTCTTTGAGAAGCAAAATATGAGTAGGCCTTGGACCACTCGTAACTTGGAAGGCGCTACGATGATTTTAATTTTGAGGCATCTTAAATATGCATGAGTTACCTGAGGTTGCACAAGGCTCGAAGTATTTGGGAGGAGACAAATGAGAGGTCTGTGCGATGTGAGAGTATAGAGTGATGTTGTTGTTTGTGCATGATTAATTGAGTGTGAGTGTAGTGTGAGTGTGAGGTGAAGTGTGTGGTGGAGTGTAGGGTGTGGTGTGAGTAGTTGGTGTGTGTGTGGTTGTGGTGTGTGTGTGTTGTGTGTTGTGTGTTTGTGTGTTGTGTGTTGTGTGTGTGTGTGTGGCGGCCGGCGTGGTGTGTGTGTGTGTGTGTGTGTGTGTGTGTGTGTGTGTGTGTGTGTGTGTGTGTGTGTGTCTGTGTGTCTGTGTGTCTGTGTGTGTGTGTATGTGTGTGTGTGCATACATTCCAGCTGTGATCAGGGACATTTTATGTCGTATTTTTCTTATGAGTAGTTAGTTGTCTTTATACACGTCTGCCAATGTTGATATTTGTCTTTTCGTCCGTTAACGTAGTATATTAAAAAAAAAACCGGACGAAAAGACAAATATTGAAATTGGCAGACGTGTATAAGGTACGGACATGTACAACTACTGTTCTCATAAGAAGAAATCGACATGTACTATGTTTCAGTACCCGTGTGTATACCTGCTAAACTGCCTAGATATCTCCTTTTGCGAGTATCAATGGCTCTTTTTTTTACCTCTCTAAATCAACATCTTCAGCAGATGAATTTGCATCTAATTATACTTATCAGGAGTCCCAAATAATAAAAGTAGGTGACAAGATGGGTCGCACTGACCGAAAGCTACTTTGACAGTGAATTAAAACTAGAATATTATAGAAGAGAGAGAGAGAGAGAGAGAGAGAGAGAGAGAGAGAGAGAGAGAGAGAGAGAGAGAGAGAGAGAGAGAGAGAGAGAGAGAGAGAGAGAGAGAGAGAGAGAGAGAGAGAGAGAGAGAGAGAGAGAGAGAGAGAGAGAGAGAGAGAGAGAGAGAGAGAGAGAGAGTGTGAGAGCGAAAGAGAAAGAGAGAAAAAAACCCGAAGAGAAGAGAAAGATGGAGAAAAAAAAGAGAGAGCTTATGATCATATTGAGTCTTGTTGCGCCTTGCATTTCATTTTATATTTTTGCGTGTACAATTCAATAGAAGAATTCAATTTTTATATGTTGGTCATCAGAGGTCATCATAGGTAAAGAAATAATACATATTATGTTCACTTATCAGATATCTAATTATATGTAATTGTTTTAATTTCTTTTCTGTCATTACAGGCATACTCTGCACTTTCACATCGTGACCTATATCACACTGGTTACATTTTTATCATCTTATAGGGACGGAACTAAGATGGACACCCCGATAATTTAGCATACAAATTGTATTTTCATTTAAGGGGGGCGGCGGTAACCTTTTACGACGGTCTGACAAAAAAGTGATGCACGACATCCAATAGAATAGCACGCACTCTGTGGAACTGCAGGCCGTCTGGCGACCACTTATACGTTCACGACGGGCTTTCAACGATTGATCTGCGATTGATCTGCGACCACATGAAAACACACACGACTGTCTGCAAGTATTGAGCTGTGCGAGGCTGAAGGGAAGCTCTTAACCGTCATATGTCGTTACACTCCATACCACCTCTTTACCATTAATTTATGCCTATATGAACGCATACCAATCTAAAAAAAATAGCACGAATTTTCTTTTATGCAAGCAAAATATTTATTTAGTTAATATTGCACGCGCTGTTATCCTAGTAATGGTGTGACCGGCGGGCAGGTGTCTGCCAGAGCGCTACCTACGGGTCCTCGGGGATCAATAATCGCAGCAGGTAGAGTACTCCACCACTGCCATATCACCCGATTATTCGAAGACTCACGTTATTCGCGGTTGGTGTGTACCGCGGTTTAGGCTGCCATGTATGTTTTTAAATAATCCTTTTGCTGCAGTTTGATACCGTTGCACCTGTCATCTACCGCCTTGTTATCTGATATATATATATATATATATATATATATAATATATATATATATATATATATATATAAATATATATATATATATATATATTATATATATATATATATATATATATATATATATATATAATATATATAATATATATATATACAATATATATATATATATATACATATATATATATATACTATATATATTATATATATATATATATATATAATTACATATATATATATATATATATATATATATATATATATATATATATATATATATATATAAGTACACTTAGTTTATGATTAATCTTATCATATATCCAATAGTGTGAAATGTGTCTGTAAGGGCCCATAATCCTTTTCTTGTTGTAAAGGTTGTAATTACGATTATGCTAAGATGTCTCTGAGATGCTTTCCAATCCTCCTTTGTAGTATACACATACAGGTAAATACAGATGGTATCTACCAAATAAACTAGTTGATGCTATTCAAAACGTGAAATGAAGGCTCACTTCCCGGTCATATAGGTGCCTGCCGCCACGCTTGTGGGTTGCAAGAAAGCGGTCCCACCGCTATCAAGGAGAGACACTATCGTGCCGTTCTTAGGGTCTGCCTGCAGGAGGCGGTCGAGGGTCAATGGCATTCACTTGAGGCAAGGGGAAAGGAGATGGGCAAATCAATATTTCACACCGCTGTGTCGCAATTTTCCTGATGTAACCGATGAAAATGTTTGCATTAGGGAAGGATACATACAGGAATAATTAATGTATTTTTCAGAATGTTTATTTTACTTAAACCTTGCATATTCCTATATTTGATATTTTATCCGTAATTTCATCATGTTTATTCTATATCACCTATTCATGACCCTTTGAGTGTTAAAGATTGGAAGAGGTTTGGATTTGGTAAGTATGGAATAAAGTACACAGAGAAGGAATACATTGAGGTCTTCCTTAAAAAAATAAGGACACACATCCAATTCAGAAACATTGCTTCGAGGGGTGCGTAGGAGAAGAAAAATTATAGTGAATACACTAAATAGTAGCTTGCATAACTGTAGCAGATATAAAGTTGAAAACGAGGGAAGAATGACCTTTAGGTCTTCAATGGTGATGCACTGCAGCAGGTAGCATAGCATTTATTTTTTATGTACGTAGATACTGATGCAGCAGTGTCCTTTGAGACAGACAAAATAAAAGAGCAGATAAAGTTTTTATCTTCACATCAAGTTTTTTTGCTATGCTTTTAAGCGGTTTGAGAAATATTAGTGTTTCTGAGGCGAATATTCAAACGTTTTAGAGATCGTAAAGCATTTTTATTTCTGTATGAATTAATAGTGGGCATTGAACAAGTAAAAGATGAGCTGTAGCAAAGTTGAGGGGTGAAAAGGCAGCTGGTGTTTGTAATATCAGTGCGGAGCTGCTCAAAGCTGGGGGTGAGATCATGATTCGCGAGTGTTGCATGCTGTCTTGGCTACCGTGTGGCAATCAGGTACCATTCCTCCTGACTGGAAAAGGGGGGCTGGTCGTCCATATCTGGCAAGGGAAAGGGGGCCGTCAGGACTGC
The DNA here is from genome assembly GCA_016584305.1 of Chionoecetes opilio. Taxonomy (NCBI): domain Eukaryota; kingdom Metazoa; phylum Arthropoda; class Malacostraca; order Decapoda; family Majidae; genus Chionoecetes; species Chionoecetes opilio. The sequence goes on along the minus strand of JACEEZ010020489.1, from coordinate 141,280 downwards.
AACAAATACCGTGGTATTACACTGATCAGCATGTCAGGCAAACTGCTTGCCCATCTATTGCTGACACGGATCACCATGCCAGGCAAGGTGCTTGCCCATCTATTGCTGACACGGATCCGCAGTCATCTGCTGAAGCATCATAAACCTCAGCAGTCTGGGTTCACGCCTCGTAAGTCAACAACGGACCGTATCCTAGCGCTTCGTGTCCTGGTGGAACGCCGACGTGAGATTCAACAAGGGATGTTTGCAATCTTTGTTGATCTCAAGAAGGTGTTCGACTCAGAGCATCGTGAGTCACTATGGGATCTTCTGCGGCTTCGCGGAATTCCTGCAAGGACTGTTTTTCTGCTGACTGTCCTGATCTCTGGGACTGAGAGTGTTGTAAAGTGTGGGGGAGGTGTAACCAGCTTTTTCCCTGTGAATACAGGAGTGAGGCAAGGATGCGTCCTTGCCCCATCACTTTTCAACACTTGTGTGGACTGGGTATTGGGAAAAGTTGTGGACCAAAGTAAATCGTAGCAACCCCTGGGCAATACCAAGCAATACCTTTTTGCCGTTGATGCAGTAATCTTTGCTGAGGCTCTGTAGGTTTTGGTGATGGTTCTCGAGGCACTGCACGAGGAGGCAAAGCCTTTGGAACTTGAGGTCTTCTGGCTGAACTTTTCCCAAACGCACACGTGTTTTGTACAGTCAAAGAAGAGTTGCCAGGTAGTAAAATAGTGTTCGTTCATATATGTCATAAATTAACCAAACCTAAACATAACATTTAATCTAACCAAACCAAATCTTAAATTATACATTGTATCCAAAACCTTTTTATAAAAGTTTTACATAATGCAAATGTTAAAAAACCTATGACCATTCACCATATAAGAAAACGGTTATTTTATTGTAGACCAAAGACTACTCTATACTGGACTTGTTACTCGTGCCCCGCGCCAACCCGCCCATGACCAGTGGAGGCCAGTTTTGCGATTCCTGACATTTTCGAACATCACCCCCATTTCCCTTCCTGTGGTTTATCAGTATAAATGATATACTGTTATCTTCGTAAATGTTTGTTCTATAATATTATCAAATAAAACACAGTAAAATACACTAAAGAAATGCCATTATAAGTGAGTGAAGAAATATGCATGAACTTAATTAATATTCACTTAAACTCTTCGCCATTTAATATTTTGCGAGAAAACATTTTAGATGAAACAAATCAATAGAAGCGGATTTTCATTAGCTTTCCATTTATATATTTCGTTTTCTGATAAATGAATTACCACCATGCATAAATTAGCGTTGACTAAAAAAATAACATCAATCGGATCGGCAAGTAAAAAAGTGTTCCATGAATACAGTAGACTATGGTTTATCAGTATAAATGTTACACTGTTATCTTCGTAAATTATTGTTCTATAATATTATCAAATAAAAAACTGTAAAATACACTAAAGAAATGCCATTATGAGGCTCTGAAGAAATATGCATGAACTTAAAACTCTTTTAATTCACTTAAACTCTTCTTCGCCATTTACTATTTTGCGTGAAGACTTTTTACATGCAACATATCAATAGAAGCGGAATTGTATTAGCTTTCCATTGATATATTTAGTTTTCTAATAAATGAATTAGAACCATGCATCAATTAGCGTTAACTAAATAAATAACATCATCAATCGGGTAATTTTCCCGATTGACGAGGTTATTTATTTAGTTAACGCTAATGTATGTATTCATTTATCAGAAAACAAAATATATCAATGAAAAGCTAATAAAATTCCGCTTCTATTGATATGTTTTATGTAAAATGTTTTCTCGCAAAATATTAAATGTTTGTTCTATAATATTATCAAATAAAAAACTGTAAAATACACTAAAGAAATGCCATTATGAGAGAGTGAAGAAATATGCATGAACTTAATATTCACTTAAACTCTTAACCATTTAATATTTTGCGAGACAACTTATAACATGGAGCATATCAATAGAAGCGGAAGTTTATCAGCTTTCCATTGATATATTTCGTTTTTTGATAAATTAATTAGCACCATGCATGAATTAGCGTTAACTAAATAAATAACATCATCAATCGGGTAATTTTCCAGATTGATGATGTTATGTATTTAATTAACGATAATTTATTCACGGTGTTAATTCATTTATCAGAAAACAAAAGATATCAATGGAAAGCTAATAAAATGCCGCTTCTATTGAGATGCTCCTGGTTATAAGTTATCTCGCAAAATATTAAATGCCGAAGAGTTTTAGTGAATATTAAGTTCATGCATATTTCTTCAGAGTCTCATAATGGTATTTTTTTATTGCGTTTTACTGGTTTATATTTGATAATATCATAGAACAAACATTTACGCAAATAACAGTATATCATCTATACAAGTGGTTCCCAACGTTTTTGCACTCGCGACCCCTTTCCCAAAATCTTGAAACCCACATGACCCCATGCTATCAGCAGCTTGATTTACATTTTAGTTTTCTGTGAAGGAAAGGGAAATAAACATATAAACAAAATGTATTCATGAATTCTGTAATTATTTATCAGCAAGCTAAATTACAGCATTGGTTCAACTTTGCCATAATAAAGTAAATAGATAGATACATAAAATTTATCCAACCTAATTATTTAAGAACGAAAAATATAAACGAACACAATATTTCCTTCAATTATTTCAACATCTGCAGTTTTCAACAGCAAGCCTAGTGGGATGATTGGAAATTACTACATTGGTCCAGCTTTGGCGTAATATAATACATAAATAGCAAGTCCCAGAGAGACTCGTTGCGTGCCTCGCACCATATATGAACACAAATGTATGATAATAATTATCAAAACGCGTTTTTTACACTGAAACAAATAGAAGAAAAACATAAATGCATAAAAAATCAATTCGTTGAGTTAAAAAAAAAATTTCCTTAGCCATTTCTAGCAAGGCTTCACGACCCCCCTGCCAAGACTTGACCTGCCCGTCCTGCCAAGACGAGACCCCCCAGGGGGTCGCGACCCACCGGTTGGGAACCCCTGATCTATAATGATAAAGCATAGTCTACTGTATTCATGCAATCCACTTTTTTTCACAATTCTCGCTAATAGGCTACTAAAAGTAAAAAATATTAACCCATCACCCCCCACCTATTCCCTCACCCATCACCCCCCACCCATTCACTCACCCATCACCATCACCCATCACCCCACCCATTCACTCACCCATTACCCATCACCCTACATCAAAGTTTCCTCAATTCTCGCAACCCACTTTTTCTTCACAATTCTCGCTAATAGGCTACTAAAATTTTTAAAAAAATAAAAAAGTAATCGGATCATCCCCAAAGTGGCCTTAAAATGTTCCCCTGGTCGACCTGGATCCAAAACTGTGCCATATGATGGGATTGAGTCACTGGGGGCGGCACCTATCACGGACACACACATACACACAGACACACACACACACACACACACACACTTTCGCTTATATTATTATAGATATACACTATAATATATATATATATATATATATATATATATATAGAAAAAAATATGTATACCGCCTTAATTGACGTAAGGCGATGGCGAGGACCAACAACTTTAAATAGAATATATACACGTAAGAAGCAACTGAAACCAAGACTGGGACATGCAATTGATGCTCTCGTCGAAAAAAACTGCCACCCAACTAATTACCTCCCAACTCACCCATCTTATCTCACTCTCTTTTTCTCTCTCGCTCTCTCTTTCTATCTCTTTCTGACTCTTTCTTTCTATCTCTCTTTCTCTTTCTCTAGCTCTTTCTCTTGGTCTCTCTCGCTTTGGCTCTCTCTCTCTCTCTCTCTCTCTCTCTCTCTCTCTCTCTCTCTCTCTCTCTCTCTCTCTCTCTCTCTCTCTCTCTCTCTCTCTCTCTCTCTCTCTCTCTCTCTCTCTCTCTCTCTCTCTCTCTCTCTCTCTCTCTCTCTCTCTCTCTCATATCTCTGCTACCTATACTATCTAAGGTCTTAGAAAAAATCATAGCTACACAACTCACTCAACACCTGGAAAGTAAGCAACTACTTAGTAACACCCAACACGGTTTCAGGTCTGCTCTCTCAACTGACATTGCTCTCTTAACACTGTCTAATAAATTATACGAGAACATGGACAACAAGAAAGTTTCCTTGGTATCATTATGTGACCTTTCCAAGGCTTTCGACAGCGTAAGTCACAAAATACTAATGAAAAAGTGTATTATGTCAAACATAGATCCCTTCTGGTTTCGAAATTATCTTGAAAATAGAACGCAATCTGTGCAGTTAGGAAATCATGTATCAGGCAAACTTGAGACCAGGTTTGGTGTCCCACAGGGATCTGTGCTCGGTCCTATTCTTTTCCTCATTTATGTAAATGCTCTCTCCCATTTTATCACCGAGTGTTTAGTGATTCAATACGCCGATGATACTCAGTTCATACATACTGGTACCATAGATAATATTCAGGAATTGATTAACAAAAGTGAACAAACTCTAACTAAAGCAAAATTGTATTTTCACACAAATGGTTTAATGTTGAATTCTAGCAAAACACAATGTATGTTTATTGGCACCCGAGGACACATGGCACAGATCCCAAGCGACACTCGTATCCAGGTTGATGACAGTACCATAGTGCCGAGCAGCTCCATAAAGAACCTCGGTTTATATTTCGACAACTGTATGCTATTCGATACACATATTACGTACATCTGTAAGAAGACTGTAGGAACTATACTGTATATAAATCGCATTAAAGATAACTTTGATAAGAAATACAAGAATCACAGTGATACAGTCTCTTGTTTTAAGCATAATCAATTATGGGCTTAAGATCTGGGGAGTGGCAAGTGCAACTCATTTGCAACGCATTCAGAAAATGCAGAACTTTGCCGTAAAAGTTGCACTGGGCGGCACAAAATTTGAACACGTAACGCCATACCTGAGAGAGCTCAAGTGGCTAAAGGTAAAGGAAAGGTATAAGTACGAGCTTGGCCTTACTGTTTATAATATAATCTATAGAAGATTACCATGTTGGTTATTCTCACTACCCATGGTAAGAGAGACACATAATGTAAACACAAGACATCAGCACCAGCTGTACGTTCCCAAAACAAACACATACACAGGAGACAGGTCAGTGCTGGTGTCTGCACCTCAACTATGGAACAGTCTTCCTACTCATATCAAGAACACCAAATGTATGTCTACTTTTAAAAAGAAGCTTACAAGCTATCTTTTAATGCTTGACCATTAACTTTACTTGATGTTATGACATTTATATGATTACACACCTTTGTATGACTATTTTATCATTTTACGTTTTTCTTACTTTTAAATGAGAACATACTTGTGTAGGACTATTTTTACTATTTATTATTTTATTTTATTTTATTATATTTTATTATTTACTATTCTATGGTTTTACTATTTTAATGTGTGTACACACTTGTGTGTTTTATTGTATGTTTAAGATTTTACTGTGTATTTGATATTCGCATTATTGTATTATACGTATAAGATGTACAAGAATAACCATTGTAAAATGGAAATAAAATTTCTGATTCTGATTCTGATTCTGATTTTCTCTCTCTCTCTCTCTCTCTCTCTCTCTCTCTCTCTCTCTCTCTCTCTCTCTCTCTCTCTCTCTCTCTCTCTCTCTCTCTCTCTCTCTCTCTCTCTCTCTCTCTCTCTCTCTCTCTCTCTCTCTCTCTCTCTCTCTCATTCGTTCTCTTGCTCTCTATATATCTTGCTTTCTCTTTTTCTCTCTCTCTCTCTCTCTCTCTCTTTTCTCTCTCTCTCTCTCTCTCTCTCTCTCTCTCTCTCTCTCTCTCTCTCTCTCTCTCTCTCTCTCTCTCTCTCTCTCTCTCTCTCTCTCTCTCTTTCTCTGTCTCTTTATCTCTCTTTCTTTCTATCTCTCTCTTGTTCTCTATGTCGCTCTCCCTCTCTATATCTCTCGCTCTCTCTCTATCTATCTATCTCTCTCACTCTCGCTATCTTCCTTACTCTCTCTCTAGCTCTCTCAAAGTCAAAGTCAAAGTCAAAAAAATGTATTTGCCCAATTAATCTCATACATCATCTATCTATAATAATATAAGCGAAAGTGTGTCTGTCTGTCTGTCTGTCTGTCTGTCTGTCTGTCTGTCTGTCTGTCTGTGTGTGTGTGTGTGTGGTATAGGTTCCGCCCCCCGTGGCGCAATCACCTCATATGGCACATTTTTGGAACCGGGTTGACCAGGGGAAGGTCATAAGCCCACTTATGAGATGATTCGATCACTTTTTTTTTTCTTTTTTTTAGCAGCCTATTAGCGATAATTGTGAAAAAAAAAAGTGGGTTGCGAGAATTGAGGAAACCTTGATGTAGGGTGATGGGTAATGGGTGAGTGAATGGGTGGGGTGATGGGTAATGGGTGTGGGGTGATGGGTGAGTGAATGGGTGGGGGGTGATGGGTTGGGGGTGATGGGTGATGGGTGAGGGAATAGGTAGGGGGTAATGGGTAATGGTAAATATAAGCGAAAGTGTGTCTGTCTGTCTGTCTGTCTGTCTGTGTGTGTGTGTGTATGTGTGTGTGTCTGGTATAGGTTCCGCCCCCCGTGGCGCAATCACCTCATATGGCACATTTTTGGAACCGGGTTGACCAGGGGAAGGTTTTAAGCCCAATTATGAGATGATCCGATCACTTTTTTTTTTTTTTAGCAGCCTATTAGCGATAATCGTGAAAAAAAGTGGGTTGCGAGAATTGAGGAAACCTTGATGTAGGGTGATGGGTAATGGTGAGTGAATGGGTGGGGTGATGGGTAATGGGTGTGGGGTGATGGGTGAGTGAATGGGTGGGGTGATGGGTTGGGGGTGATGGGTGATGGGTGAGGGAATAGGTGGGGGGTGATGGGTAATGGTAAATATAAGCGAAAGTGTGTCTGTCTGTCTGTGTGTGTGTGTGTGTGTGTGTGTGTGTGTGTGTGTGTGTGTGTGTTGGTATAGGTTCCGCCCCCCGTGGCGCAATCACCTCAAATGGCACATTTTTGGAACCGGGTTGACCAGGGGAAGGTTTTAAGCCCAATTATGAGATGATCGGATCACTTTTTTTTTTTTTTTTTTAGCAGCCTATTAGCGATAATTGTGAAAAAAAAGTGGGTTGCGAGAATTGAGGAAAGTATGTAGGGTGTAGGGTGATGGGTAATGGATTGAGGATGTAGGGTGATGGGTAATGGGTGAGTGAATGGGTGGGGTGATGGGTAATGGGTGTGGGTGATGGGTGAGTGAATGGGTGGGGGGTGATGGGTTGGGGGTGATGGGTGAGGGAATAGGTGGGGGGTGATGGGTAATGGGTGAGTGAATGGGTGTGTGGTGATGGGTAATGGGTGAGTGAATGGGTGGGGGGTGATGGGTAATGGGTGAGTGAATGGGTGGGCGGTGATGGGTAATGGGTGAGTGAATGGGTGGGGGGAATACATACATTTCTACATCCATGATTTCAGGAAAGTTAGAAGGGGCTACCTGGAGAGTCCGTGTTTGGTGGGCCGAAGGCCCACCAAACACAGGTGGTGGGCCGAAGGCCCACCACCAATAGCCCTCCGCAGGAGCTAGCCAAAAAGTTCGCCCGGAGGGCGGACTTTGCGGCTAGTAATAATATAAGCGAGAGTATGTCTGTCTGTCTGTCTGTCTGTCCGCGATAGGTGCCGCCCCCCGTGGCGGAATCCCATCATATGTCACAGCTTTGGAACCAGCTCGACCAGGGGAAGGTTTTAAGCCCACTTATGAGATGATCCGATCACTTTTTTTTTCTTTTTTTTCTAGCAGCCTATTAGCGAGAATTGTGAAAAAAAAATGTGGGTTGCGAGAATTGAGGAAACCTTGATGTAGGGTGATGGGTAATGGGTGAGTGAATGGGTGGGATGATGGGTAATGGGTGTGGGGTGATGGGTGAGTGAATGGGTGGGGGGTGATGGGTTGGGGGTGATGGGTGAGGGAATAGGTGGGGGGTGATGGGTAATGGGTGAGTGAATGGGTGTGTGGTGATGGGTAATGGGTGAGTGATTGGGTGGGGGGTGATGGGTAATGGGTGAGTGAATGGGTGGGGGGAATACATACATTTCTACACCCATGATTTCAGGAAAGTTAGAAGGGGCTATCTGGAGAGTCTGTGTTTGGTGGGCCGAAGTCCCACCAAACACAGGTGGTGGGCCGGCCCACCAATAGCCCTAATGGGTGAGTAAATGGGTGGGGGGTGATGGGTAATGGGTGAGTGAATGGGTTGGGGGTGATGTGAATGGGTTGGCGTTAATACATACATTTCTACATCCATGATTTCAGGAAAGCTAGAAGGGGCTATCTGGAGAGTCTGTGTTTGGTGGGCCGAAGGCCCACCAATAGCCCTCCGCAGGAGCTAGCCAAAAAGGCCGCCCGGAGGGCGGCTTTGCGGCTAGTGATTAATAAAATATAAAAATTGACAAGGCAGAGCTCTTTGAATGCGTAAACATTTTAAAGAGCTCCTTTAAATTCAATCAATTCTAGGAAAACACGACTTCATATCTATTTAAGACATCGTAATTACATAGTAATTGTTATACATAGTAACTTTTCCTTTATATATTCATATTACTTCATCCATTACTGTAACTATCAATCAATGTGCATTGAGAATAAATTTGTTTACTTTTATTTTAAATGTGACACTATTGTCTATTAATCTTAGTTCATCTGGCAACTCATTCCAGGCAAGACATCCTGAATATACTACAAACCTTTTGCTTGATTCTGAGCGTGGTTGTGGAGGTCGTAATAGGCTTCTATTCCTTAGATTTTGGCTATGTACTCTTGATACTCTGTCAAACGTTATTACAGTGGGAGTCTTTATCTGATTATATACAAATTTTAGCAGCTCTAGTTTATGGATGTCCTGTAATGACATTATGGATGTCTCGCTCTTGCTCTCTCTCGCTCTCTTTCTCTCTCTCTTTATCTTATCTCTCTCTATATCCTATATCTTCCTCTCTATCACTCTCTCTCGCCCCTCTCGCTCTCTCGTTCTATCTCTCTCTCTCTTCCCCTCTCTCACTTGCTCTCTCTTACTTTCTCTGGGTTGCTATCTCTATCTCTCTTCTCGCTTAAATTTAAAAAAATCCAAGGCATCAGGTCCATAAAAGAGTCTCGGCTCAATGGACCACGGCTCGTATATAAGTAATGTATAATTAACTTTATGTATGTTATGTTAAGCCTAATAAAACAATCAATCCATCAATCAATCTTCCCATCTCTCTCTTGCTCTTTCTTTCGGTTGCTATATATATTTATATATATATTTCTTTAGATTTTCCTTTCTATCTATATATTTATCTCTTCATTACATAGAAGTATTTTTTTTCTTCAAAAATAAATAATGGAAGCTGAAATTCACGACATTTCGAGAATTAAAAAAATTCCCTTTGGACACATTTTTTTATTCTTATTTTTTTTACATGTCCGGGAAAATTTGGATGTATGGCAACCCTAGCTAATCCATGCGATAGACCAGAGAAGGGTTTGTGATCGACTAATCGATCGCGATCGACGGGTTGCCCACCTCCGCTATAGAGCATCAATCCGAGCCAAGCGTGTAGCCTGTGAGAAACCCAACACCTGAGACTCCTACCTGGCCACACACTACTTGTGGCATCAAATAAGTTGCCTACTACTGTAAATTGAATAAATCATTGCATTATGTAAGCTCCCTATTACATCGTAATATATTAAACTAATTTGAAGGACATAGACCATGTATGAAAGTAGGAAACAGTAAACATATCATAATGAACAATATTTTGTATTATGAACAGTTAACACATTTTCGTAACTTCATAGACCTTTTGTCACGGCCTTTTTACCCTCCTTTATTTAATACTCGTGGACATTTTTTTAGGGTGCAACATGTGACTCATGAAAGAAGGAAAATCTGAAGAGAAAGAATCGCCATAGCTGGCTGACATTGCGGAGCACTTCATTATAAGTCAGTATCCAAAAACTTGGAGGACTACTGCGTGGATCTTGATAGTAACTTATTCTCATACAAATCATTTTTGCCTCAAAGGGCTTCCAGAAAACTGTGGCCTCAATCCCGGTAACTCAGTTAATGTTACTCTGATCAGATTACTCCACCCTCCCTTATCAGTTCTTGTTTCTGTCTCTGTCCTTCCTTCCTCACCTTTAACTTTGTCTTCCATCAATCTACCATATGTTTCCTCTACCAACTCCCCTATAATCTCAACAGCATTTCCAACCCTCCTCTCTAATGTCCCATCCACATAAAGAATGCAGAACCAAATTATGGACCAGACCCAAAATTTGGTTCAAGTTAAGAGAAAGCCAAAATAATCAGATTATGAGTTACGCAACACAAGTTTTGGTCGCCTTGGTATTGTGGCATGACGCAGCGACTGGGTTTTGCAGAAGGTAGCGAACAATTTACGTAAAGATGAGAGTCTTCTGGAAAAAAATACTCCCACCCAGAAAAATCATAATGGAACGGAAACTAAAAGGATATCCAGCTACTTCCTTTCATTGAATTCGAAGCGTGACCATGCATGTTTAAAAGGCTCAGGTGAGTTATAGCTGATATTGTTAATGCTGCTGTTGCTGCTGCTGGCGTTATTCTTACTATGCTATCAGCTTTGGTTGATGTTTTTGCATATATGATGCTTGGTATAAAGGTTAATGTTGTTCATATGCTGTTATTATTGTGATTGATGATAGTGTTACAATATTGTTAATGTTATTGATTAAAAATTTGATTTGAGATTTGACTAGTTCCTTTTAGTTTATTTATATTATATATTGTATTTTTATGTCTGGCTTTTTTCTCTTCGTATTTCTTATAATTGTTGTTTTTGTTGGTTGTTTTATTGTTCCTGCTAAAAGTGATGATAATGATAGATAATAATGATAGTTGTAATTAGATTATTATGATCGTGAGATTTTTGTCATAACTATTATTTCAATCAATTAATCATTGGGGGCATACGCTAGGGGGCGCGTCGCCTCGCCCACCCTACGACGCCACTCCCGGGGGTCACCACGCGCGAGTCCCCATGCAGGCTCCTTTCCCATACCAAGCAGCTCTCGACAAGAAACATCAACTTGCCCAGCCACGAGCCTTGTGGGCGCCCCCTTGGCCTCTTCCACGCCGGATTGTCTCTTACAGATATAACCCGATAGGAAGGATCGGTTTCAGGGTAGCGTGCCAAATGCCCAAATAGCCGAAGTTGGCGCTGACGGACTATGCAGGTAATAAGCCTCGATTCAGTCTCACGTGCAATCGCTGAGTTGACACGTAATCATCCCAGCGATACCCCATAATTCTGCGAAGACACTTATTACCAAAGGCATCGATTCGTCTCTTCAAGTCGCTATTTTGTGTCCATGTCTCACAACCATAGAGTAAGACAGGGATCACAAGCGACTTGAAGATCCGGATCTTTGTCCTGCACAGATACCGACAACGCCAAATACTCCTGCTGAGCGAGTCCATAACACCGTGGGCTATGCCAATCCGCCGTAAGACTTCTTGACGTGACCCACCGTCATTATGGACTGCGCTACCAAGGTATGTAAAACTTTCCAAGATTTCAATGTCCTCGCCGCACGCATAGACAGGCTGTACCGTTTCATCTAGTAAGCCTCCAAACACCTGGACTTTGGTCTTGAGCCAGGAGACCTCAAGTCCCAAAGGCTTTGCCTCCTCGTGCAGCGCCTCGAGAGCCATCACCAGGACCTCCAGCGACTCAGCAAATATTACTGCATCATCGGCAAAAACAAGATCAGTGATATTGGTGTTGCCGAGGGATGCTCAACAATCACTTTGATCTACAACTTTGCCCAATACCCAGTCCATACAAGTCTTGAAAAGTGATGGGGCAAGGTTGCACCCTTGCCTCACTCCTGTATTAACAGGAAAGAAGCTGGATACACTTCCTCCACACTTCACAGCACTCTCGGTCCCAGAGTACAAACAAGTCATCAAACCAATAGCCCTTGCAGGAAGCCCGCGAAGTCGCAAAGGAGCCCAGAGTGACTCACGATGCACTGAGTCAAACTTCTCGATATCAACATAGGCGATCCCATCTCTGTTCGAAAACTCACGTCGGCGTACCACAAGCAACGCTAGAATACGGTCCGTTTGACTTTACCCAGGCTGAACCAGACTGCTGAGATAAAAGTAATAGTAGCAGTAGTAGTAGCAATATATGTTTAAGTAGTAGTTGTAGTTGCTATTGGTACTTGTAACACAAGCAGTAATAGTAGTAACATTATCTATCATTACTATCGATTTTGTATTTGTATTATATATATATATTATTATTACTATTATTATTGTTATTATTAATTATTTTTTCATTATTATTATTATTAATTTCATTATCATTGCAGTTATCATTATCATTATTATCAACCCTACCATTATAATTATTTTCAATCTTATAAATGTTATTAGTATTAGCATTATTGTAATTTTTATCAGAAATATTTTTTACATGATTACTATTACCAGTAATAGTAGAAATATTAGTAGTAATAGTATTTAGCACCCTCGGCTCACAACCGAGAGGTCCTGAATGTCACACGGTTGGTTACCGGGCATAAGGTGACTTATTACCCAAGTCTGGAAAGGATCACCTTTTCTTGGTGAAGACGCTTGGCTGTAGCTCCAAAACTAACCATATGATTTTCTCGAAAATACCCTCATTATGATTCCCACACAAAATTAACAACATTGCGTTAAGGAAACCTAATCTAACGGTAACCTTACGTAACCCAACCTGACGTGTTCAATAATAAAGTAGGCGAACCTTTCCAGACTTGGGAATATGCGGCGGGGTGGAGACAATTTGGTCTTGCCTCCTTGCACAATATATTCAAGTGTTATTCCTTTATTGTTTAGAGGAAGCAAGTGTTTTCAGTAAAACAGTTTCACTGGGAGAACCACATCCACTGCAAGTTAGCATTAAATGAACTAGACTGGATGCAATATTGAAATTAATGTAGATAAAACATTATTATCATAAAATACAGTACACAATATTATCATATTGTTACTGATTGAATAATATTGGCACCGCTGAGTGGTTCAAGTCTTGGAGTGGTGAGCTCGATGTCCTGAGTTCGAATCCTGCCAGGGGCAAGTTTTTTTACCTTCTTTAATTCGGTCGACAAGAACCTGGTAGGTGAGCAAAAGGTCCCGAATTCAAGTCCCACCAAGGAGCAACGGTCAAAATCATCGTCGAGTGGCCGACGAAACCCGCATGCAGCATACCTGTTATTTCTACTGCGACTACAAGTGCGACGGAGGAAATACTAGGTGGTAGCATGAGCCTGACTGAGGATCCGAACATCACAGAAAACGGGATCTTCAACTAAAACCACAGGTGTCACTCTAAAACGTCAGCCTGCGCCACAAACGGGCGAGAGCAGCCGACATCACGACCCTCCAGAATGTGCAGTGCCAACCAATTGAGTCCTCAAAAGAAAAAAAAATAGCCTACAGGCGCTATAGGCTCCAACGTGAAAAAATATATATATATATATAACTCGAACAGTGTCAGAGAACATCATACCCTTTCTCACCTTAGCATCAGTCATTCCAAAGCAAAGGTTTGATGTGGACATATTATAGCTCGCGAACTGCGTGATAGGTCCCGCGGTCGTCCTTGGTCCTGTGTTGTGTGGGTGGAGTGTGGCAAGGCCGGCAGAGATAACACTTGAGGAGGAGGAGGAGGATACAACAAATGCAGAAAAGGAGGAAGGAGGAAATAGGAGATGAAGAAAACGAAGAAGAAATAAAGGGGGTAAGTAAATGAAGGATTCTGCATGGAAAGAAATAATATTTAAGGTAAATTACTTTTATTATACTTTTACGCCGATTGCGTGATACTTAAATTTTTGTAATTCGTGTAGGTGTGTCAAGTGTTATGATCGCGATTTTAGGAGCAGGGAGAAAAGAACATAAAAAAAATGTCACAGTAATTGAATTTTGCCCTCATAAAAGCGGGACCCCTGTGAGCAATTTTTCAAGTTGAACAAAAAAATTCGTGAAGGGAGAACAAAGTGATCAGTTATGGGTACTAAGTGAATTTAAGCGAAATGGAAAGAGAGCTAAAAGTTTAGGTTGCGGTAAATTGGCCTGGTGATGTTTTCTCACCCTCTCACTTCTCCCTGCTTTAAGATTCGTTGACAATTATAATTGATATAAATGGAAGCAGTGCAGGAAGTGTTGTGCAAAAGGGAGATGCGTCGCAAGGTAAGGATAAACCAGCCTTTTCCCGTTGATTGAATTCGCCAAGTATGACTAATTCGGAAGATACCAGCAGCTAGTTTCCTCGGAATTCAATTTATTGGAGAGAAATTCATCTATGAAAAAGCGTAATCCATCTTCAATTCCTTTCTTCTCCATCCTCTGTTCTCCCCTTCCGATATCTCTCTCTATCTCTATCTCTATCTCTATCTCTCTCTCTCTCTCTCTCTCTCTCTCTCTCTCTCTCTCTCTCTCTCTCTCTCTCTCTCTCTCTCTCTCTCTCTCTCTCTCTCTCTCTCTCTCTCTCTCTCTCTCATTTACTTTGTCTTCTTTATTCCAACTTATTTGGAATTAATATTAGTTGAAATACGTTTCTCATTAATGTAAACAAATGAATTACTGATGGTTATCGTAGCCTTCATTTGATATTATTGAAATGATATTGTGAAGCTTCATCAAAGTACCCGAAAGCGAATACAGCCAAATTAATTTAAGGCTCAATCCGAATATTGAAAATTTCTAGATCAATGTATTCAAAATCTTCAATATGCGATCAAAAATGCGCATTTATCTAAATGAAAGAAAAAACTACAGCATGAAAGAGCTTAACATTGTCATTATTTTATCGACACACACACACACACCACACCACCACCACAACCACACCACCACACACGCACCACAGCACCACACGCACACCACACACACCACACACACACCACCACACACACACACCACACAACACACACACACACACACACACACACACACACACACACACACACACACACACACACACACACACACACACACACACACACACACACACACACACACACACACACACACACACACACACACACACACACACACACACACACACACACCACACACACACCACACACACACACACACACACACACACACACACACACACACACCACACACACACACACACACACACACACACACACACACACCACACACACACACACACCACACACACACACACACACACACACACACACACACACACACACACACACACACACACACACACACACACACACACACACCACACACACACACACACACACACACACACCCCACACACACACACACACACACACACACACAACACACACACACACACACACACACACACACACACACACACACACACACACACACACACACACACACACACACACACACACACACACACACACACACACATATATGCACACACAAACACACACACATAATGAGGAAAATAGGAAACCTCAAGGAATGAAAAATATTATAAGCGATTTTAACAAAATTTATGATTGGATTAAGATATGGGAAATGAAATTCATGCATATAAATGTAGGACATGGGGAGGTGAAAAGAATACTAATTTTACCTACATGATGGGAACTGACATAATTACATGTAAATCCGAAGATATATATTTATAGTAATAGCCCAGGATGATATAATCATTACTGAAGCATATACATATAATTTTAAATGATGCATGTTGAGAAACATAACAGCAGCATTTAACATCATGGATAACGATATAAAGGCAATAAGCCACCACGATGATAAGACCAAGACTATGATAATGTAGAATTTATTATGGTCCCCTCACATATAAATCAAAATACTAAGCAATTTGTAAAAACTATCAAAATACAGCAACTAACATTGTGCCAGAGTTGAAAAATCATACCTATGAGGAAAGACTAAAGGAAATACAACGGCAAATATTTGAAAGAAATGAAGAAAAAAAAGAGACTAAGTTACAATATATAAATTGACAAATAACTCAAAAAAGTTGACAGACAAGATCCACTATTTAGTAGAGAAAAAGAGAGGATAGATATTTAAGGAGACACACGGAAAAATAAAGAAAATTAAGATATTTGAGTAGCACAAATACAGTATAGTTTAACTCATAGAAGTATTGATGTCTGGAATCTGGAATGGACGAAAATAGATGATAACAGCAAGAAAAAATGTGCATCATTTATAGGAAAATTATTAAATTAATATACATACGAAAATGGGGATACACACATATATTGGAGGTTCTGGATGATACAACAGAGTAAACACACAAACACACAAACACACATACACACACACACACACACACACACACACACACACACACACACACACACACACACACACACACATACATACACACACACACACACACATATATACACGCACGCATTCACATACACACACACAAACAACAAATCCGGAAAGTCCGCCTAATATTTTAGGCGGTGGAACTCAAATGTTCACGTGTTAATGAGTTATAATTTGTGTTATATTTCACATCATTCATTTAATATATGTTAGGAAAGGTAGGGTTGGGTTAGGTTTGGTATAGTTAATTTAGGTCAAATTAATTAATTTCGTTAGTCTAATCTTAAATCAAACATAGATTGTACCCAAGCAATTACTTAAGCTCCAGCCCCATGTGTCGTCACGAGCTTGGAGAACGGTGATTGGTTACATACATCACCATACCACATATTGTTCCCGAGAACAGGAATATGCTCCCCTGCCAATGAGTGCCCTTCATGTACCATGCGGACTTGAACCGCTCAAATTTGATGTGTCCTCAGGTGGCGCAACGCAGCCCCATCACCTTCGCCACCGACGTCTATTTCCTCAACCGCCTCATAACCAGGGTCGTGCCATATGTAAAGGCACATTCTTCTGCTGCCCTGTTGTATTAACAGGCTCACTATACGGTTGCCAAGGATCCTTATAGTAGACCAGCCAAGGACCAAAATTGTGAAATGTACCTGCATGGAATGTTAATAGCCGGCACCCATGCTATATCAATCAGACAAGGGTAAAAAATACTAGGGTGTATGCCACTAAAAATGTTGACCTTAAAGGTCATTTCAAGGTCATTTTGTGGCCCAAAAAGGTCAAATTTCAAAGTCATCCAATTATAGTAATGTTACCTATCAAAAGAAAGGTATGGAAGAGACAAACAGTTTGGTACTATTTCTAGGTCAGAATATTGATATTAGAAGTAGGTCATGTAGGTCGATGTTCAACCTAGTATATTTGTCTGACCTATGGCTGATTGATTTAGCATGGGCGCCAGCTATTAATTTTACATGCAGTTAAAAGTTTTTTTGAAGCCTTTTTACTTCTTGTCTTGTCGACTTTAGCATTATAGCATATGAATTTTTTTTTTTTACAAAAAAATGTGTATGCAATATGTATTTGACACAAAGTGTTTATTCTGATGGATTACAACAATCAATTGATTTGAACATTGACCACTATATGTGCCATAGCTTCATATGTAAGCATATGTCCTCTCAATGCCCGGTTGTATGCTTTTCCATCCAGCATAGTTTCAGTTGTGTTGGGTGTATACAGGCCAGATTCTGTCCACAGGTCATCCAGTCCAGCACTCTTCATGTGGTGACCGATCACTTTCAAGAAGTTGAAAGAGATATGAAGGCCACCTATCAGAAAAATTACATTCTCAAACTTGGGATTTGCCCAAACAATTGCCTTGCCTCTACTGTATAATGGTTGATCTGCCGTGATAATGGTGTATTTCTGTCCCATGTGTATTGAAATAGCTATGAAGCGAATGATCACTGTTGTGATAGTATCATTATCATCCGCTGGTACCTGAAGAATGGGCAACATTCCTGCAGTAGTTACGGGAAAGGTCAACAATGCGTGTGGCTTCGTTCATTGCTCTCCAACCGGGAACAGATGGGTCATCTTTGACATCATAAATCCTGGACACCAACCAAGTCAAATCCATTATTTGTGCATTCTGTCTTTCTTGATATTTCGTTCCAAACCAATCAACTTCTATATTGGTAGCACCAGTGTATGACGGTGATAGACTGTGACCTGTTGGCAGAGTTGCCTCGTCAAGTATCTGAAATTCCTGTAAAAAATCCGGTTTGATTGCTATTGATATCTGGATGCGTGTGCTCTCAATCTCTCAATCCTCTGCTGCGGTGCTGGTCTTCTTTTCCACACCAACATCTGTGGGAAGTGAAACGTGTTTTATCCATCAAGAGTTGTTTCCAGCACATCAATGTTGTCGCATGAGCAGTGGATCATTCGCTCTTTGATGATATTGTCAGGAATGTAGACGTTGCCATTTTTCATAAATCTTTGCAGAATGTTTTGAGCTATCGACGTATCGATTCTTCGAACCGTATCAATACCAATGGTATGGTTTGCTGCATGGTAGAGATCCAAAAGTGTCTCGGAACGCGTAGCTAGGTGGAGTGCAAACCCTAAACCAACATGCTTTGGTGTCAACTTTCGTTTCTTAGACACGGCATACACAATATCTTGAGCAATGTTGCACACACTCTGCATGATACTGGTGTCAACTTCAATTCCCTCATGAAGATCATCCACATCACTGAAAAGTAAACGCAGAAATAGATACAAGCTGTTTGGGATAACTTGTCCAACATGTTCTTGATCAAGTCCTTCCCAGCTGCTGGAATGACCTGGACTGTCTGTGAGATATTTTCTGATTCTCAGTGCCACATGTACCATTTCTTTATAGATATATCCTTGATTAAATCCAACAGTAAACATCTTCATCTCTTGTGGATTCCGATTCTGAGGATAAACCACCACGTTGACGAAGGTTTGTCAATACTTTTGACAGAATGAAGTTAGACTTTTCACCAGGGTACATTATTGGTGCTCTATTTGAAAGAGGTTTAACATACCCTGCCTTCGAACCTGTCATTTTCTTAAACTTTCCGTAGAAGGTTGTTATTCTGGACGGATAACTCTTACGTAGAAGGATGTTTCTCTTATCACACATGTCCTGTTATCTGCGCCACACATCCGTCATGTCATAAGTATTACCTTTTGAAAGCCCAATGTCCAAATCAGAGCACAACTTCGTCAAGCACTCGTCCATATCTGGTTAAACTTCTCGAATCGTTCATTTAGTGCGTCTTTCGAATGTCACTAAACAGGGCAGATGATATAGGCCGTCAGCTGCCATCAAGTCACTGACACCAGAGAGTCTAACGGACATCACTGGATCAGATTTAGCTCGTTCATTCAGTACTGTGAATTTATTCGTAGTTTCTATTCGGTGAAGCTTCTTGCTTGAGATATGTGACTGGCAAAACTTTTTTTTTTTTTTTTTTTTTTACATATGTGCCTATAGCGCCTGTAGGCAGTGGTGACCCAGGGCTCGGATGGTAGATTCTGGAGGTTCACTTGAGGGCTCTGATGGTTGGTCCTCGCCCGTGGTGGCGCAGTCAGGATTCTTATAGTGACGCCTGTGATTAGAGGCTCATGCCGCCCCCTTTGACAATATTTGGATATCTATGACAGATGGCTACGAGTTATGTGTTGGTCCCCATGGCTCCGGAACCAGAAACATTAACAGTTCTCTGCTTCTGAATTTTGCGAGGTCCAGAAGGTTGGAAATTGCAGGTTCTTGGTATCGGAGACCAGAACTGCACCGCTGGATATGGTATAGTAATGCCGGAGGGCTAAGGAGATCGACCACACCCTCGTTAGTACTCGTTGGAGGATCCTCCAGAACTGCAGGGTTTACCGGAGTGCTGAGTTCTTTGGAACAGATCACAGACTTATTGTGGCTACACTTAAGCTTCATGTCATGTCTAGAAGAATCTCAAGAGGTAACCATACTGACTGTGTTTCATCTTGAGAAGCTGAAGAACTTGACATCTGCCCATGATTATGCAGTGGCAGTCTCAAATCAGTTTGGTGTGTTCGGTGCCCTCGAGGGCCCTGTAAAACTGTGGGATACCTTCAAACGTGAAACTCTCCAGGCTGCCAAGGAGTGTATTGGGGAGTGCCCGATGTCAAGGCATGGTTTTGCCTCGATGGAGAAGCTGGGAAATATTAAGGAGAGTCGCGCTGGCAGGCTGGCTGGGAACCAGGACCAGCACAGGGCTCTGTCACGCCGGACTAGAACCCTCCTGGGGAGAGACAAGGAGAGGTATGGCAGGAGTCTCGCTGAAGATGTCGAGGAACATTTGAACGATAATGACCTCCGACCCGCCTACCGAGCCCTGAAGAAGGTCCATTCCAAGTCTCCATCTGGGGCGAGTGCTATTCGAGCAGCAGATGGCGGACATGGATGGGCAGATGGCTCGTTGGGCTGAGTACTTTGGGCGGTTGTTCACGGTGGAACCTCCAATTGAACAAATAAGATTTTCATCCTATCTAGACACTTTGCAAGTACCAACTACAAGGTTATTGACTATACAAAGCGCCACCACGTCAGCACGAACTAGGCGGACTCGAACCGCTGACCGAATGCGCAGGGACGCTGCACATTGCGAGGTCACGTCTCTACCAACCTTGCCACCCTGACGGGCATCCAATTGAACAGCTTCACACCACTGGGTTACGGGCAGTGGATGCCGATCCTCCCATTGACGAAACCGCACCCTCTCTTGACGAAGTCAGAGAGGCTGTAGCAAAGTTGAGGGGTGGAAAGGCAGCTGGTGTTTGTAATATCAGTGCGGAGCTCCTTAAAGCTGGGGGTGATGCCATGATCCGCGGGTTGCATGCTGTTCTGACTGCCATGTGGTACCGTAATCATGTGGTATGTAATCAGGTACCATTCCTCATGACTGGAAAAGGGGGCTGGTCGTCCCTATCTGGAAAGGGAAAGGGTACCGTCAGGACTGCAACAATTACCGCGGTATTACACTGCTCAGCGTGAAAACCTGGTGCTTGCCCATCTCTTGCTGACACGGATCCGCAGTCATATGCTGAAGCATCAGAGACTTCAACAGTCTGCGTTTACGCCTGGTAAGTCAACAACGGACCGTATCCTAGCGCTGCGTGTCCTGGTGGAACCCCGACGTGAGTTTCGACAGGGGATGCTTGGAGCCTATGTTGATCTCAAGAAGGCGTTTGACTCAGTGCATCGTGAGGCACTCTGGGATCTTCTGCGACTTCGCGGGATTCCAGCAAGGACTATTGGTTTGATGACTTGTTTGTACTCTGGGACTGAGAGTGCTGTGAAGTGTGGGGGAGGTGTATCCAGCTTCTTTCCTGTTAATACAGGAGTGAGGAAGGGTTCGTCCTTGCCCCATCACTTTTCAACACTTGAATGGACTGGGTATTGGGCAAGTTGTAGATCAAAGTGATTGTGGAGCATCCCTCGGCAACACCAAGATCACTGATCTTGTTGTTGCCGATGATGCAGTCATCTTTGCTGAGTCGCTGGATGATGGTGATGGCTCTCGAGGCGCTGCACGAGGAAGCAAAGCCTTTAGGACTTGAGGTCTCCTGGCTTAAGACCAAGGTCCGGGTGTTTGGAGGCATGCTAGATGAAACAGTACAGTCTGTTCATGCGTGCGGCGAGGGCATTGAGATCTTGGAAAGTTTTACATACCTTGGTAGCGCAGTTCATAATGACGGCGGGTCACGTCAAGAAGTCTTACGGTGGATTGGCATAGCCCACGGTGTTATGGACTCGCTCAGCAGGAGTATTTGGCGTTGTCGGTACCTGTGCAGAAGGACAAAGATCCGGATCTTTATGTCGCTTGTGATCCCTGTCTTACTCTATGGTTGCGAGACATGGACACTAAACAGCGACTTGAAGAGACGAATCGACGCCTTTGGTAATAAGTGTCTTCGCAGAATTATGGGGTATCGCTGGGATGATTACGTGTCAAATCAGCGATTGTACCGTGAGACTGAATCGAGGCCTATTATCTGCATAGTCTGTCAGCGCCAACTTCGGCTATATGGGCATGTGGCAGGGTACCCTGAAACCGATCGTTCCCATCGGGTTGTATCTGCAAGAGACAATACGGCGTGGAGAAGGCCGAGGGGGCGCCCACAAGGCTCGTGGCTGGGGCAAGTTGATGTTTCTTGTCGAGAGCTGCATGGTATGGGAAAGGAGCTTGCATGGGGACTCACACGTGGTGACCCCCGGGAGTGGCGTCGTAGGGTGGGTGAGGCGACGCGCCCCCCGGCGTATGCCCCCAATTATTGATTGATATTTGGATGTCATTGAAATTTGTCCTTTTTGGGCCATAAAATTACCTTGAATAAAATAACCTTTAAGGTAATTTTTTTTAGTGGCATCCACCCTAGTATTTCTGTCTGAACTATGACTAATTGATTTAGTATGGGTGCCGGCTATTAACATTCCATGTAGGTAAAAAGTTTTTTGAAACCTTTTTGGTCAACTATAAGCAAAGCACGTGCCTGACATAAATCATCAATGACCTCCGTTACATGAACGATTGAACGCGCGCGCGCTTGTCATTCACATGAATACCAGTAATTTTAATAAGAATTAACCCAACAGTGTTAAATAAACTAAATTAGTCGGTCATTAATGCGAAGTTACTGTTTTTTTCCTAATTAAGCAAAATAATGTGTTTCCCCTTCTTGTAACTAAACTATAAGCTCGTTCAATCAAAAAAAAAAAAAAGATTCTATAAAATCTAAATTGTATTGTTTTCCCTTAAATGAAACAGATGTATTTAGCAAACTTAATGAAAATGTAATTCTCTGTTTTATGTTGCGTAAGATATGAAACTAATGTATTTGATTATAGTTACAATAAGCAGCAGCGTAATATGTAAGTAAATACATGTATTGATTTTTACCCTGTAATTCTTAGATTTTAAGATGAAAATTGAGAGAGAGAGAGAGAGAGAGAGAGAGAGAGAGAGAGAGAGAGAGAGAGAGAGAGAGAGAGAGAGAGAGAGAGAGAGAGAGAGAGAGGAGAGAGAGAGAGAGAGAGAGAGAGAGAGAGAGAGAGAGAGAGAGAGAGAGAGAGAGGGGAGAGAGAGAGAGAGAGAGAGAGAGAGAGAGAGAGAGAGAGAGAGAGAGAGAGAGAGAGAGAGAGAGAGAGAGAGAGAGAGAGAGAGAGAGAGAGAGAGAGAGAGAGAGAGAGAGAGAGAGAAAAGAGAGAGAGAGAGAGAGAGAGAGAGAGAGAGAGAGAGAGAGAGAGAGAGAGAGAGAGAGAGAGAGAGGAGAAAAGAGAGAGAGAGAGAGATGAGATAAGAGAATGGGATGGAGACAGACTAAAGAAAATTATAGGAGGGATTAATGTATCTCGTATTTATCTATACTAATATGATAATATGGGGATTATTCATCAATCATTTAATACATAATACTGTCATTACGATTAGTAGCTCCGACACGTGGTATGCGAGGTCGGTTGTTAGTCAAAACTGTTGCAGTATTACTATATAATGCAAAATGTCATGGACGGATTAATGAAAGTTACAGGGGTTTTGATTTTGACATCATGAAAAAAGCGTTATTATTTTTGAATTGACATCAGATCCGATATGGATGGATTTTTTTTAAAGATAAACTGGGTTTACATTTTTACCTCCCCATGGTAATGCTCACAAGTCCGTTTTTTGCAAACCTGCTTGTCCATGTTTATAAATGCCAATGTATCGGAGGAACAGGAAAGTTACAGTGGAGATTTTTGACAGAACTTTTTTTTTTATTATTGATTTTCGA
>JACEEZ010020489.1:97500-100000 GCA_016584305.1 Chionoecetes opilio | reverse complement strand
ACTTTGATCCAGAAAGATATTGACATATTCATAATTTTGACATGATGAAGGAGTTTTGGTAAGTTTAAAAAAATATTTGGCATGATTACGGGTCAGAAATATAACGGGCATGCGTTTCAAGAGATGGATGGTTATTGTACCGTCTGTGAGCCACTTCTCTATCTAGGACAGCATGAGAACAAGGAGAGTTAAACCAAGGTTTATGGGCTTTAATATTAGAAAAAGTGTGTGAAATGTATGCCTCCATACCAGAAACAATGACCCCATTTATGCACTGTGCAGAAAGAGATGGGTCTCTGATATCGAAGCAGTAATCATTCCATGGAAAATCTGAATAGTACTGCCTTAGGTCCTCCTATTTAGCTGAGTTGAAATGCCAGAAGCATCTCCGCTTGGGTGGATTCTGGGGTTGAACCGAATCGATAAGACAAGTTAGGGAAATAAAATTGTGATCGGAGAATCCCAACGTAGAAAATAGTTTCACATTGTAAGCAGAAGAGTTACTAGTTAGGAAAGGTCAAGAATATTCGGCGTCTCCAAGGCGGTTAAACAACGGGTAGGGTGCTGTACCAGCTGCTCCAGGTTTTGAAGGATAACAAAGATGTAGGCTTGTTCACCAGGTTCGCCAGTGACAGAAGATGATAGCTAATACTGGTGGTGAACATTGAAATCCCCCCAAATTGAAATTTCTGCATAAGGAAAATTATATGAGATGTGATCAATTTTTTATTTTAAATAAAAGAAGAATTTTACATAGACTGGGGAGTTAGGTAACATATATTATACAGCATTGTTGAATTTAATAAGAGTGACAATGAATCCGAAGCCAGTTAGTTGAAAATTCTGAAGATTCACGACCATGGGCACGAGCACCAGTAATATCGTTGCGTACATAATTATAAGCAACAACCAGCTTTGGATTGAAAAATGAATATATTATGAATATATATATATATATATATATATATATATATATATATATATTATATATATATATATATATATATATATATATATATATATATACGAGCAGGAGATTTTCTCTGAGACAGATCTCGTTAAAAGTGATAGCTAGTTCAGCGTTTATTATCTTCTTAAAGATATTTTCTCTTTGTCTTAAGAGTGTCTTATTCTCTTTTGTAATCACTTTTATGACTTCGCCGTAGCTTGTCATGTTTGCTGTATCGCGATTTCGGGTCTAAGAACCCTTCTTCAGCAGCATATGGAAGATGTTTTCTCCTCAGGAGTTGAGGTGAGCATGATTAAGATGCGAGGTGAAGCGCTATTTATAGCCGGTCTGCCTGCCACGCAGCCTATTAGCGGCATCGGTGATTGGTAGATAGCTTTTGCTTCTCGTCTTCTTGAGTGGGTGACGCTGATTGGTTGTTTGGTCTTCGCTTGGCTTTTCTGTGAGTAGGCTGTTATTTGCTTTTGTTCTTTTCATGCTGGGTAGAGCTTGTAGGTCGTTTGCCTGTACGTTAAGTTTGGGATTGATCTCTTTTATGTACAGCGCTTCTAGGATGGGAAGTCGCCACACATCTGCACACATGTCAACCAATTCTGTATTTTCTTCTAAAAATTTTTTGTGTGTGTGCGTGTGCGTGTGCGTGTGCGTGTGCGTGTGTGGTGTGTGTGTGTGTGCTGTAATGGTGTAAGACATCAATGGACCAACAAATTATGTGACTGTTTGAAGCTTCCTTATTTTTACAGATTTCTTCTAATTATTATTATTTATCTTCTATCATACCATCTCCCTTCTCCCGCCGCTTGTTCAATTCACTTGGGAATCTTGTTTAGTGGCCAAGCTCCTTCGTGTCAATATGTAATCACTTATGCCATGCATAATAATTTGCACCACTAATATAATTGATTTACAACTATTATCACACAATTGTAACAAGTAACTTGTAATTGTAACTATTGCTCCGGTGCCGCCTCGGGACCCACTTAAGCGGAGGTGCTTCTGGCATTTCAACTCAGCTAAGTGGGAAGACCTAAGGCAGTACTACTCTGATTTTCCATGGAATGATTACTGCCTCCATGTCAGAGACCCATCTCTTTGTGCAGAACGCATAACTGAGGTCATAGTCTCTGGCATGGAGGCGTACATTCCACACACTTTCTCTAATCCTAAAGCCCGTCAACCTTGGTTTAACTCTGCTTGTTCTCATGCTGTCCGAGATATAGAGGTGGCTCACAAACGGTACCGTAACCATCCATCTACTGAAACTCATGCCCCTTATATTTCTGCCCGTAATCATGCCAAATCTATACTTCAACTTACCAAAAACTCCTTCATTCATAGAAAATGTCAAAGTCTTTCTGAATCAAATTCCTCTTGTGACTTCTGGCATCTAGCTAATAACATCTCTAACAATTTTACTTCTTCATTTTTCCGTCCCATGCTTCACCCAGATGGCTCCACACTCCACAGCTATCTTATATATTTCTAAAGCTGAACTCTTCGCTCAAACTTTTGCTGAAAATTCTACTCTGGTTG
>JACEEZ010020489.1:90000-92500 GCA_016584305.1 Chionoecetes opilio | reverse complement strand
CGCCATGATCATGTCCGTTGCATTTGTCGTCCTCTTCTTCTTCTTTTTTCGTTTTCCTTATCAGTATTACCGTTAATTGGATTGTCTAGTTCATTATCTCGGTAATTCGAGAGCTCGTAAGATTATGATGCAATACCTGCGCGCGATAGGAAGGTAAATACGATAATACTCCCACCTAGAGGAGAGATAATAAGATAATATACTTTGCTCCTATCTAGACATTTTGCAAGTACCAACGACAAGGTTATTGACTATACAAATTGCCACCACGCCAGGATGAACCTGGTGGGAACCTGGTGGGATCGAACGCAGGGACGCTGCACGCGAGCCCACATCTTTACCAACCGAGCCACCCTGACGGGTACCTAGAAGGGGGGGGAGAGAGAGAGAGAGAGAGAGAGGAAAAGAGAAAAGGAGAGAGAGAGAGAGAGAGATGAAGAGAGAGGAGAGGAGAGAGAGAGAGAGAGAGAGAGGAGAGAGAGAGAGAGAGAGAGAGAGAGAGAGAGACATGCACACACACACTGAGAAACATGAGCATGCAATCGATGAAACAGATAGACACACAAATAACAAAAATCACCAAGCCGTCGGGTAGACAATAAACAGAGAGACAAACAGCCAGGATATAGAATATAAGATAGGAAATAGAACGAACGACGGCGGAATCGATGCTCGTGAATGAAACTTAACGGGTGATTCGGAAACTTGATTATACTCTCTCCTAAATCTGGGCAGATAATTGAGTTACCTCCTCCGTTTCCCTCAGCCACGCACTTTTCTTACTGGAGTGAGGTGAAAGGAACCTCTTTTTCTGTCAAATCCTCCCTTCTTTCAACCATTACATTTGTTCAGACACCAGACTAGAGAGAAAAAAAGGTAACTTTGAATGCATACATTTTTCCATGCCATTATCATAATACAAACTACTTCATAATAGATAGCCTCTTCCATTTAGACAGAGCCAGTTCCGGGTTTTACCCAGAACCTGGAACTGATGTCGGTCGTTTCCTGCCGTAAATGGAATGCTTTGTTCACAAAACAAACCAAGATGGCCGGGAGCGACGAAGCACCAAGACTCCCTATTTTGAGCACTGCGCTACTAGCCATTGACGAGAACGATAGGGAAGACGAAGCATATAATTATGGTCCAGAACATCATGATCCTTGGTTGTATGGCAGATATGATGGGGTCACAGTCCCTGAATCATGCAAGACAATGACAACTACTATGTCCAGATAACGGCAACGGCATGCGTCTCTTTCAGGCAAACATGCTTTAAAAAAACCCGCGTGCATTATATCCACACATGTATGAAGAAGCCGTAAATTAGATGTCCCCCTTCACCAATAACAACTGCTAATTTATCCATTCTTACGGTTTACACCACATATCTATTTTAATACATAATGACACAACTTATCTTACTAATCCTATACATCCGACATAGGTAGTAATAAAATATTTGCCTGAAAAACTAAGGAAATATGTGAGATCAGCTGTAGTGAGGAGTCAGCTGTGATGAGGAACCATACTTGACCCTACCGCCAAGCAGGGTTGAGCAGTTCCCTTAGTTCCGCTGAGTCATCGTGAACTAGTTCCGGGTTATGGCTAAAAGTAACGCCGCGGGTAACGGGTTCCTGTGAACTAAAACCAGTTCTCCCTAAATGGAAGAGGTCTATAATTCCTCTGTATAATTCAAGGAAAAATATTATGATTTGGGGTCCTAAATACCTAACCCACACCTTATCTTAGCTTACTCAGTCTAATGTGTATATGCAATTAGTCTGATATTGGTTTAGCTCCCCCTGATTAATCTCCTTACCGCCTACCTGACAGTGCAATGCCTCAACACCTTCCACCAGATGCCCCAAAATGCATCACGCCTCGTGGGAGAAGGACGTTGTTAATTATGAAAGTCACAGGGAAACGTAGTATAGCGTAATTAGACACGCCACAGGATGGTTTAGAGAGCATTAGCAATTACAGATGATTACTCTATCCCTTCCATACCTCCTTCCCTTCGTGTGATTATCCATCGGAGTTTTGTGTTTATTCAGTGTTCGTTTTGGTTATTCTTCTTCATTCCCTTTTTCTGGTACTGGGTTTACAGTTTCTTTTCTTTTTCTCGTTTTTGGGGAAAAAGAGAGAGAGAAAGAAGAGAGAGAGGGGAGAGGAGAGAGGGGGAGGAGGGTAGAGAGGGGGGAGAGGGAAAGGGGGGAGAGAAGAGAGAATTTTTGGTACGTCGTGCTAAAAAGGATTTCTTTTACCATGAGTAATTAACTAGGGGAGGAGGGGGAAGGGGGATACTAAGGGGAAAGGGCGGGTGCATGGTGCTCTCCTTTGGGCTGCTCTCCCAAATAATCAAAGGGGATGCTTATGTTTCACCCCATCACACACACCCACCCACACACACCACACCACCACACCCACCCACAACACACACACACCACACACACACCACACACACACAACCACACACACCACACAACACACAAACAC
>JACEEZ010020489.1:55000-70000 GCA_016584305.1 Chionoecetes opilio | reverse complement strand
TGTCTTTCGGGGGAATGTATCTCGGAGAGACAAGTTATGTACTAGGTGGAGGAATTGATGAAATGACTGAGTCAGGCATTATGATCATAGAGGGATTTTTTATGAGTTGTGTGAGTCTGTGAAAGCAATTATGCTTTCGACTATAAAAATGTATTGATTATTCGACTTTTATCATTAACTTTTGACGATCGTTAGACTTGCATCGCCTTCACTAATTATTCATCTTTCACTCATGCATACGCTGTTGTATATAATGGCTTCTCCGACACAGGTTATATTTTATGCTTATTTTGAATGAATCTCATGTACTATATCAAATTTGGTTGCCGTCATTTGTGGTTGATAACCGTCGTGGCTATAGCCTCCATGTCGAGTTGTCTGCTTCGTGATGGGTCAGTGGTTTTGAGTGTTAGCGTCAGAAGCTGCTCACTCTGTCATTTGTCAGAGGGTTGACGGTAACTGTGGCACTGGGGCCCTGCCAACCGATGGCTGTGCAACATGACACTTACCCTATTATTGGCTTTTACCGATTCACTACTTGTTTTCCTGCGCAGTCGACGCTTCATATTCCTTTGTTATAGTCAGAGCATTATAGTTGTATTGTAGTGGTTTATTACCGAATTATTTATTATATTACCGTTCAATTGATTAAAAAATATCAATTAAAAAGAGATGCTACGGTATTTAACTGTTTTGGGCAATAATGCATTATTTGAGGTCTCTAACCTCACAGAAACGCATCACAACATCCTACACACCATACAGAACAAGGCCCTAGAAATCATACAAGCTGCACAGCTGCCACACACTCGCGACTTATGCCATAACACTAAAGTTATCGAGGTCAAGGACTACCTTGACATGAGAAGCACACAAACTCTCGTCGCAGCCGCGACAAACCCACAACACAACTACACTACATGGCACACCACCCTCACACTCAAAGTAACATCAAAACAACACTTAACACACGTTATCACACACGAAGTCTATCATCATTTCCACCTTGTCCTCCCCAAACTGGCCTCCATAGGCATATTCATACCCAGATCACCCACCGCTCCATCAAGTCACTCAAGGACAACACTCAACTGCTTCCACAGTCCCCATACATCCACCCTTCCGAGTCCTTCCTTCCCAGTGAAGACAGTTCACCTGGGCAGGATGCGGTGTGAACACTACTCTGCTATTTTAAGCTATCATAAGAGAATGGATAGGTCCATTGCGGATGCCTGTCCGGGATGCAACACAACATCCTACACAATCAAACATATTATAAAAGACTGCACTGCACATAATCACACACGCCAACAACACTCCATGAAGGCCCTGTGGGAAAACCGGTCCAGGCCATGGCATATCTTCTGAGCTCGGGTTGTTTGGCCAAGCAGCCTGAGGAACAATAACAACAACAACAACAACTTTCCTAATTTTCGGGGAGGCGGCAAACTACGCGATTTTTTACTTGGGGGGTCATGGCCCCTAGAATCCACGAGTACTCTCGGTCATGACATCACTGACGCCGCACCAAACTTCCACACATTAAGTAAATAGTGAGTTATAATTACGGAGTACGTATATCTAGTGCATGCATGCATTTTAACATAAGATTTTTTCATAACAACAATATTTTCTCCAAAAAAAGTGATATAAGTTAAGTATTTGCAGAAGTACGATAAGAGGCTTATCTGATTGGCTAGGTGGCGCTGGGGCAAATATACTCTAGGTGTATCAATAATTCACTGGGGAACAATTTGAAGAAAAAAAAATTGTTGAGTTAGATTTTTGAGCTTATTTAGACTAAAATTGGCATGCTGATTTCCAAATCTGTAGTCAGTTTTTTTCTAGCACGTCCAAGTTTTTTCTCACAGCTTACCTCCAGATAAGCAAAATTCCACTTGTGAGCTGTAGTAAAACTTGCCAGCTGATTACGATTTGACTCATCGAGAGCTATGTGGCAACTTGTTTGTGCAGTTACAATTGAGACAGTGCGGTGAGAGGTGTGTGCAGCTCCCAATAGGTCAGTACTATCAATATCTGCAAACAGAAAGCTAGGATAGTAGGAATTAGGAGGATTTGTTATGGCTTTTCTCTTAACCTTGTACAACATACCATTGTAATTTCTATTTCGTTTTATGC
Source organism: Chionoecetes opilio (assembly GCA_016584305.1). Classification (NCBI taxonomy): domain Eukaryota; kingdom Metazoa; phylum Arthropoda; class Malacostraca; order Decapoda; family Majidae; genus Chionoecetes; species Chionoecetes opilio. The sequence goes on along the minus strand of JACEEZ010020489.1, from coordinate 67,861 downwards.
TGTTTTTTTTCTTTTTCAAAGCTTGTAACTATTCCAGCTTAGTGTTTTATTTACATAGGTATATATTTCTTTTGTTTCAGATCATGTCTGCTCCTGCTACGTCTCGTCGTAAATGCCTAAACAACCCTGACTCCTTCTGCTATATATGTGGTAGTTGTTTCACCATTCCAAGTCAGAGGGCAAGCATCAGCGTATTTGTCAAACAAGCATATTTCGCATATTTTTAAAGTGAAACTCGGTGATCAAGACAAGCTATGGGCCCCTCACAAAGTGTGCAAGCAGTGTGTCGAGAGATTACGGATGTGGACCAAAGGAACACGTGAAAAGTTGGCATTTGGTATCCCATGGTTTGGCGAGAGCAAAAGATCATTCCACAGACTGTTACTTTTGTTAGGGAAAACATCAGGATTTAACAAGAAAAATAAAAGTAAATAGAATATCCTAATCTACCGTCAGCTATAAGACCAATGCCTCATTCAGCTGAAATTCCAGTGCCAGTTTTCGAACAACTACCTCCTCTAGAAGATCTGAGTGATGTTGAAGAACGCAGTGACAGCAATGATGCAGATTTTGACATTCACGAGGATTCAGTTCGTAGGGGATTTGATCAGCACGAGTTGAATGATTTAGCACGTGATTTGGGCCTATCCAAAAAGCTTCAGAATACTAGCATCAAGACTGAACGAGAAAAACATACTTGAACAAGGAGTGAAGGTATCATAATTTCGAACCAGAGAAAGTACATTTCTGCAGTACTTTCGAAGTGCCAGCGGTTTTGTGTTTTGCCATAACATTCCTGGTTTACTGAAGGAATTAGGGCTTTCAATCTACAATCCAAATGAATGGCGATTGTTTATTGATAGCTCAAAGCGGAGCTTGAAGTGTGTCCTTCTACACAATGGCAATTTGTTTTGGCGCAGTCCCTATTGGGCATTCGTCTGTCTTCGTGAAGAATATGGAGATGTAAAGTGAGTCATTGAGTTATTGCAATATGACAAACAACAATTGAGCATCTGTGTTGACCTTAAAATGGTGTCCTTCCTTCTTGGTCAACAACGTGGATACACAAGTATCCCTGCTTTCTCTGTATGTGGGATAGCAGAGCTCGAGAGAAGCATTGGTTTCAGACGAATTGGCCTCCAGATCTGATCTTAAACCTGGAGATCCTAACATTGTACATGAGCCACTTGTTTTACAGGAAGAAAATAATATTCCCCACCTCTGCACATAAAACTAGGTCCATGAAACAATTTGTAAAAAAACATTGTCAACTGATGGCGACTGTTTGAATACATCATCTTGGCATTTCCTGGACTGTCAATTGAAAAATCAAGGCCGGTGTGTTTTGATGGTCCACAAATTCGACAGCTCATCAAAGATGAACATTTCAACGGTACTATGTCAGACCTTGAAAAGAATGCTTGGCTATCATTCAAAGACGTCGTCAAGACTTTCTTGGAAATACACGTGCAAGTAATTACACAGAAATTGTTCAGAAACTATTGGAGAGCTACAAAGCGCTTGGTTGCAACATGAGTATTAAAGTACATTTTTGCATAGCCATCTTGCCAACTTTCCGAAAATCTTGGTGCTGCTAGCGACGAGCAAGGTGAACGATTTCACCAAGATTTGAAGGTTATGGAAGAACGTTACCAGGGTAGATGGGATGTGCATATGATGGCTGACTATTGTTGGAGCATCAAACGCGATAGTCCTTCAAGTTGAACACTCCAGACAAAGCTACAAACGTAAATTTTACCTTAACCTGCACACAATTATAGCCTTATCCTTTCTAAAAACATGATAATGTCAAATAAACATTCTATTCATGCCTATTTCTTTCATTTTTCATTGTATGTTAACATTTGCAACTTTTTATAAAATAAGCACTGTTTCTGTTATGTACAGTATTTTTCATATTTTTTAAGAAAACGAAAATCCTACAGTTCAAAAACTTGACGTGATAGAGAAAAACTGAGATCAGTTTTGGATTCAGCACCCAAAAATTACTTAATAACAAGTGTCAGACCTAACTCAACAAAAATTTGTTCCCCAGTGTATATATTAAAACATTAGCGGTAATTGTGTTTATGGCCTATACTAAAAACTGTTATGTGAAAATGATCCTCCTCACTCCAGATATATGCATCGATTATTAAATGTTGTAATGTCAACATAATTATCACAGTAGACATTTAAACTTTTTTTTTTTTTTAGATAATCATGTTATTATTAATCAATCGTGTGTTATATAGATAGTTACCTGAGTAAAGTTAGGCCAATTAAATCCTTATATGTTCAAGCTGTGTAGAGCTAATATGATTCGTGGTTATTCAAAGGAACATGCCTACACGTTCGATGCTAAATTAACATACGTATATTGTTTGCATATACTGTATAAATAAACCTTTCTTGATAAAAGCAAAATATCTTGCAACTGTATAAACAATGGCAAAAATAACTATGTGCATCATGAACATGTATGATTCTTGAATTAACAATCGAAACCCCCTACAAGATGCCATACTGCAATGTAGCCTCTTTATCAGTAGGATAATACTAGATTACATAGATCATCGAAGGTCTCTGCATATATATGCTAGTAAAATGCAGATATGAAATACCAGTAGTATGTAGGTTTCTTTTATGGGTTTCACCGTAATAAAAATATTATGTACTGCTGATTATATATCACGAAGACCTAATAATACAACTCTAGCACCTTGAATTTGAAACTCAGCTATCATAGAATTGTGTCCATATATGTGAATCTCGAAGTGTAGCCACAGGGAAGCGTTAGCGATGAACCCATTTCCCTGTATAGGCAAGGTAATTTTGAAAGACTTAGGATGATCTTATCAGAAATAGATTGGAACGTAATAAAAATTAATGAATCGAATATAGACGAATCATCGGAGATATGCACGTATAACAATATTTTGAATAATGTTGTGAAGTTTTGTGTTCCAGTCGGTAAAGGACGTTCACGTAATAACAAAAATATACTAAGTGGTGGAACAGCCAAATTGAATCTGGGCTTCTACGACGGGCCTACCGTATGTACTTGTCATCTCAAAATGAAAATGATAAGATAGAATATGAATGACTACGGCGCGATACGAAAACGTTGATAAAGAACAGTATGATAGATCTTGAATTATATATTGCAAATATAAGTAAATCGAACCCCAAAGAATTTTTCAGTTACGTGCACAAGAAGAAAGCTATCACACCGAATATAGCTCCACTTTGCCTTGAAAACGGTAAACACACTAATAATAAAATCGAGATGGCTGAAATATGAATCGTTTGATTTAATGTGTTTACGATTGAGGAAATAAATGAGCTAGAAGAAGTGGGCTGCAATCAAAGTAACGTAATATCATTGATCAATTGCGATGTTCTTGAGGACACAATAATTAAAGCAATAGAGAAACTCAAAGATAACAAATTCCCGAGCCAGACTGGACTACACAACGAGTTATAATGAAGCGAAGCAGTTACCAGTTGTGTCAGCCTCTTTTAATATTTTTATAACCAACTCCTAAATTCCGGTAAAGTTCCTTGCGATGGAAAACCTGCAAATGCTACTCCGATACACTTTATTTTTTTCAAAAAAATTCAAAGGAGATTTGACATAATCGAGCAACTACAGACCAATCATCCTCACATTCAAAGTGTGTAAATAATTGGAAACTGTAAGACGAGATATGGTAAATTTCTTATAAAAAAAAATAATCTGATCAAAAACGCCCACCATGATTTTCATAATAAACGCTCTTGCCTCACAAATTTGCTTGACTTTTTAATGACATACAACACGTCGGCGAGACAAAAGCAGTAGATGTTATTTATCTTGATTTCAAAAATTCGGTTAGGTTAGGTTAGGTTGGGGGACTTTGACAAAGTCCCCCATTAGCGTTTACGTAAGAAATTAAAGTCGCACAGCATAACTGGAAATATTTTCAATTGGCTTGAAGATTGGCTTTCTGAGAGAAAGCAGCCTGTCATGATTAATGGCAAAGCATTTAGCTGGCGAGATGTTATAAGTAGTGTACATCAGCGATCTGTGCTAGGTTTTTTTCTTTTTCTTAATCTATGTAAACGATATTGACCAAGGCCTCATCAGTAATACATAAAATTTTGCGGACATACTAAAATATAGAATAAAGTAATCACAATTGTCGATAAGATGCATTTTCAATCCAACCTTGATCGCTTATTTAGCTGGGCAAACAGGTGGCAAATGAAATTAAATTACGATATGTGTAAATTTTTGCATATAGGAAGTAATAACGATCAAATTAACTATTCAATGGACGGACTAGAACTTTCCAAAGTTACCGATAGAAATAATGAATGGGGATAATTGTAAGCAATGAGCTCAAGCCCAGCAAACATTGTTCAGAAGATGTTAAGAGAGCTAATAAATAAACCGGTTGCAGATGAAGAACTTTCGAATGTATGTCTGACCTAACCGAACCTAACCTAAACCTAACTTAACCTAACCGAATAATCATTCTTTCACTTTTCAATGTGATAGTGTATCCTCATCTTGAATATTGTGTTCAATTATGGTCGCCCTACTATAGAAAATATAGTCAAGCTGGATAGAGTACAAATAAAAGTTACAAAAATGGCTCCGCGCTTGCGATACAAGCCATACGATTGAAGAGCGTTTTGTGGAATTTAATGTGTTTAGTTTGTCAAAACGTACGTTACGAGGAAACTGAATAAAGCTTTTTAAAATGGTCCATGATAATGTTAATATTAACGAATATTTAGATATTGATCGGACAAGCATGACTCGTACTAATGGATACAAGATCATTGGTGGACGATTTCGGTCATATCTAGCGAAACACTCTTACTTTAATAGAGTTGTTAATATTCGTAACTCTCTTCCAGGCTACAATTGTGCATTAAATGGCCCTGTATATTATCACTGCATAAGGCTACTGTCTGGCAGCAGATTGCTACAGCAAGTATGTGCATTTATAAATCAAGAAATAAACAATGCGTAAAGAGCACAAAAGCAGCGCTATATACTGTAAGGAGAGGTCCAGGGGTGCAGCGGGGCTCATATTCCTCACTCCCATATACATCTATCACTAACTAAGCCCACCCTACCTATCTATCTCTTCTCCCTATCGTATCTCCTTACCTATCACTTTGTCCTCACCTTCGACACCTTGGCCTGGGGAAGTTATGGGGCAAGCGTGTTGATTCACAGCGCAACGGGGGCTCGGATGATGCAAGATTACGGCGGCGAAAGATCACAGAGTCAAACGTGTACTTATGGCGGAGCGGCAGTGTGCGAGGCAGGGGGGGCAGGCAGGGAGGGGGAAGGAGAGGCCAGGCAGGGAGGGGGGAGGGGAGGACAGGCAGGGAGGGGGGAGGGGAGGAGAGGCAGGGGGAGGCGAGAAGAGACAGGAGAGAGGCAAAGCAAGGAGGGGAGGCAAGCAGGGAGGGGGGAGGATAGAAGTCAGGAGGGAGATGACGCGAAGCCTCTGTCAAATATGTACGGTACCTGGTAACAAGCGTTTTCTTTGATATCCAACGTGAATATTCATGTTTTTACAGTTCATCAAACATGTTATTGAAGAGAAACCAAATTTTGTCCCTAAATATTGTACTTCTAGTCTGCTTTTGTGCAATTAAAGACCCACACGTAATTCTGTACCCCACACTAGGGTCTCTGTAATAAGAGGGTACCGCCATTCATAGGCCCTATGTTAAACGCTACTGGGCGCCATCTTAGTACCAGGGCCTCTCTGTTCACTCTAACCCCGGGGAAGTTCTCAAGGCATGACCCCGCAGTATATCATGTTATACATGTATAAAGGATAAACTGTTATCTTCGGAAATGTTTGTTCTATAAGATTATCACATAAAACACAGTAAAACACATTAAATAAAGGTCATTATGAGACTCTGAAGAAATATGCATGAACTTACAATTCACTTAAACACGTCGTCATGTAAAACTTTGTGGGACAACTTATAAGATGGAAGATATCAATAGAAGCAGAATTTTATTAGCTTTCCATTGATATATTTCGTTTTCTGATAAATACAGTAGTACCATGCAAACATTAGCGTTAACTAAATAAATCGCCGCGCCGGCCGCTCGCTCTCGCTCTCTCGCTCTCGCTCTCTCGCTCTCTCTCTCTCTCTCTCTCTCTCCGTGAAAGAGAGAGAGAGAGATATATGCGAGAGAGATTTACCAAAATACTTTTTCTACTATATATTATCTATAATAATATAAGCGAAAGTGTGCCTGTGTGTGTGTGTGTCCGCTCTAGGTTCCGCCCCCTGTGGCGCAATCCCATCATATGGCACAGTTTTGGAACCAGGTTGACCAGGGAAAGGTTTTAAGGCCACTTTGGGGATGATCCGATCACCTTTATTTTTTTATTTTTTTTGCGAGAATTGAGAAAAAAGTGGGTTGCGAGAATTGAGGAAACCTTGATGTAGGGTATTTCTACATCCATGATTTCAGGAAAGTTAGAAGGGGCTATCTGGAGAGTCTGTGTTTGGTGGGCCGAAGGTCCACTAATATGTCCGCTATAGGTTCTGCCCCCCGTGGCGCAATCCCATCATATGGCACAGTTTTGGAACCAGGTTGACCAGGGGAAGGTTTTAAGGCCACGTTGGGGATGGTCCGATCACTTTTTTTTTTTTTTATTTTTAGTATTAGCGAGAATTGTGAAAAAAAAAGTGGGTTGCGAGAATTGAGGAAACCTTGATGTAGGGTGATGTGTAATGGGTGAGTGAATGGGTGGGGTGTTTGGTGAGCCGAAGGCCCACCAATAGCCCTCCGCAGGAGCTAGCCAAAAAGTCCGCCCGGAGGGCGGCTTTGCGGCTAGTATAATATAAAGTAGAATTTTTTTTTTGGTAACGCTCTCTTCTCTCTCTCTCTCTCTCTCTCTCTCTCTCTCTCTCTCTCTCTCTCTCTCTCTCTCTCTCTCTCTCTCTCTCTCTCTCTCTCTCTCTCTCTCTCTCTCTCTCTCTCTCTCTCTCTCTCTCTCTCTCTCTCTCTCTCTCTCTCTGAGAAATTAAATCAGAAATTAAATTAGAGAAATCTCTAATCGTAAAAGAGAGAGAAAGAGTTGTCAAATACTTTTTCTACTATATATATATATATAAATATATATATATATATATCATATTATATTATATATATTATATATATATATATATATAATATATATTATATAATATATATATATATATAATATATATATATATATATATATATATATATATATATATACATATATATAATATATAACTATATATATATATATATATTAACATATATATATATATATATAATATATATATATATATACTATATATATAATATATATATATATATATATATATATATATATATATATATTATATATAATAATATATATATACATATATATATATAATATATATATATATATATATATATATATGTGTAATTTTCTACTATATATATATTTATGTAGAAAAAGTATTTTGGTAACGCTCTCTCTCTCTCTCTCTCTCTCTCTCTCTCTCTCTCCTCTTCTCTCTCTCTCTCTCTCTCTCTCTCTCACGGAGAGAGATGGAGGGAGAGAGAAAGAGAGAGAGCGGCCGGCGCGACGATTTATTTAGTTAACGCTAATGTTTGCATGGTACTACTGTATGTATCAGAAAACGAAATATATCAATGAAAAACTAATAAAATTCTGCTTCTATAGATATCTTCCATCTTATAAGTTGTCCCACAAAGTTTTACATGACGATGTGTTTAAGTGAATTGTAAGTTCATGCATATTTCTTCAGTCTCATAATGACCTTTATTTAATGTTTTTTACTGTGTTTTATGTGATAATCTTATAAAACAAACATTTCCGAAGATAACAATATATCCTTTATACATGTATAATATGATATACTGCGGGGTCATGCCTTGAGTGCTTCCCCGGGTCTTGGGTGAACTGAGAGGCCCTGGTACTAAGATGGCGCCCATAAATCGAGTTGTCACTACTCTATTATTCAAGGTACTCTACCCCACACACAAGGCAGATAGATGGGCGAGCTTAACTAATAGTGCCGCATGATACCCGAAACCAACAAAATAAAGTGTACTCCGATGCATGTGAAAAGAATAATAGGAAGAGTAATGAAACTTGATCAAATACGCTTTGGCACCTTTATAAAGCTATTCTGATGCCCTCTATCTTCGTAACGCATAACCATATTACACACTCCGTGACTTTTAACGGGTAGCTATTGTAAATCTTAAATATCCACTCATGATAGTTCTAAGGCAGGGGTTCCCATCCGGTGGGTCGCGAAGGCTTGGCAGGGGGGTCGCGAAGCCTTGCTAGAAATGACTTAGGATAATATTTGTTTAACATATCGACTTTATTTGTTTATGCTTTTATATTTCTCTTGCTTTTGTTTCAGTGCAAAAAACGTGTTTTGATCATTTTATCATACATTCGTGTTCATATATGGTGGGAGGCACGAAACAAGTCTCTCTGTGGCTTGCTATTTAGTCATTCTAGTATGCCAAAGTTGGACCAATGCTGTAATTTCCAATCATCCCACTAGCTGGGTTGGCTTGCTGTTTTAAAGTGTTTATGTTGAGATTATTGAAGGAATTATTGTGTTCATTTACATTTTCCGTTCTCAAATAATTAGGTTGGATAAATTTATTTTTATCTATCTATTTACTTTATTATACCAAAGTTGAACCAATATTGTAGTTTAGCTTGCTAATAAATAATTACAGAATTCATGAATCAATGTTTGGTACATGTATATTTACCTTTCCTTCACAGAAAAAAAGCTAAATCAGGTTGCTGATAGCAGGGGGTCACGTGGGTTTCAAGATTTTGGGAACCATTCGTCTTCGTGGAAGACCTTCGTCGCTGCTCTTATGTGATGGTGATGGTAATGGGTGAGTGAATGGGTGTGTGGTGATGGGTAATGGGTGAGTGAATGGGTGTGTGGTGATGGGTAATGGGTGAGTGAATGGGTGGGGGGTGATGGGTAATGGGTGAGTGAATGGGTGGGGGGAATACATACATTTCTACATCCATGATTTCAGGAAAGTTAGAAGGGGCTGTCTGGAGTCTGTGGTGGTGTGACAGGTAGCCCTCAGCAGGAGCTAGCCAAAAAGTCCGCCCGGAGGGCGGCTTTGCGGCTAGTATAATAATAATAACCTACAGGCGCTATAAGCTCCAACGTAAAAACAAATATAGAAATAATAATAACGATAATAAAAGGAATTCTAGAGTTGTGTAGCTTGTAAATGTCCTTTAATACATAGTTAATACTTACTTAGCTCCGTCAAATGAAGATCTAATGAATGCATACAATCACCATGAATGAATAGACACAAATGCATATCCTGATCGAGACGCCTCAAGTTTCACCGGAGCGTGGCGATGTGAGGCGATTATCCGCCGGGTGACCGTGACCATCGCGAGGCTGTTCTTATGTTCTCATCAATACAAAGAAGCTTCCTCGTGTGCCTCCTCGGTGCAAAATGTAGTGAAGGTCGGGACTTAACATTCTCCCGTTTCCTTCCTCCCCTATGATAAAGTCAAGGTCTCCATATTGCATTACCAGACCTGAATTTGCCGAGAACACGGTGATGTTAGGTAGGCATCTCGACCTGCTGTGTGATTGAGTATGGATTGTGAAGGGAGGGAGGCCAGGGCCGTTTCTTACTACGTATCTGCGAACTACACGGTTGCATAGGGCCCCCGAAGCCACGAAGGGGTCCTTGGCAGCCAAAACAAACTTTTTTTTCTTCTTCAAAAATTGTCTCTTTTCCTCTTAAAGTGCACCAAGTTGATGCATTTAAATATTAAAGGCGTGCCCCCGAACCACCTTAGAGGCATGGCTTATAACTAAATTATTTTTCAAACGGTTCGTTCTGATCAGAAACAGTATTATTAACGTTTCATTCGTGATGTTGTCAAGTTCTATTCGGAAAAAAAATATATGTTCTGAATATGTTCAAGTTATATTGACATGACTATACCGGCTATATAAACGACTATACTACACTATACGACCTTTACTATTTATTCATTTTTATTTTACTATTAAGCTAATTTTGTGGGGGCAAGAGTTCGTCACTTGATTCGTCAAGAAGTATTACTGACGTGCTAACGTGATGCTGCCGTGACAAGAGTGACATGAATGTACATCCACCCAACGCCTTGCTATTCTTCAGTATTCGGTAAGTGATACGAAGCAACCTTCATGCTACTATATTTTTTCATTCCCTTAATCTTGAAGGTAACTTAGTTCAAAATAACACAGCGTATCATAAAAAGTTTCGTGCCTTGATGTTTTTCATATTTTCTATTATTTTCCTGTAGGACGAATATAATTTTGTATCATATATTATACTAGCCGCAAAGCCGCCCTCCGGGCGGATTTTTTGGCTAGCTTCTGCGGAGGGCTATTGGTGGGACTTCGGCCCACCACCTGTGTTTGGTGGGCCCCACCAAACACAGACTCTCCAGATAGCCCCTTCTAACTTTCCTGAAATCATGGATGTAGAAATGTATGTATTAACGCCAACCCATTCACATCACCCCTAACCCATTCACTCACCCATTACCCATCACCCCTAACCCATTCACTCACCCATTACCCATCATCCCCCACCCATTCACTCACCCATTACCCATCATCCCCCACCCATTCACTCACCCATTACTCATCACCACACACCCATTCACTCACCCATTACCCATCACCCCCCACCTATTCCCTCACTCATCACCCCCCACCCATTCACTCACCCATCACCCCACACCCATTACCCATCACCCCAACCATTCACTCACCCATTACCCATCACCCTACATCAAGGTTTCCTCAATTCTCGCAACCCACATTTTTTTCACAATTCTCGCTAATAGGCTGCTAAAAAAATAATAATTATTATCGGATCATCCCTAAAGTGGGCTTAAAACCTTCCCCTCGTCGATCTGGTTCCAAAACTGTGCCATATGATGGGATTGCGCCACTGGGGACGGCACCTAGAGCGGACACATAGACACACACACATTTTCGCTTATATTATTATAGATATACGTCTCTCTCTCTCTCTCTCTCTCTCTCTCTCTCTTCTCCCTCTTCCCCTCTCTCTCTCTCTCTCTCTCTCTCTCTCTCTCTCTCTCTCTCTCTCTCTCTCTCTCTCTCTCTCTCTCTCTCTCTCTCTCTCTCTCTCTCTCTCTCTCTCTCTCTCTCTCTCTCTCTCTCTCTCTCTCTCTATATATATTATATATATATATATATATATATATATATATATATTGGGGTGCCCCAAAACATAGGCCTATATTGTTTTCTAATAATATGACTACAAGACCCTACATGCAAAATATTGGAGAGATATAAGCAATTAAGCATGTTTAGAGGTCCCAACAACGTATGCATTACAATTTAAATATTCTTTTCTGCCTTATTATGTTATATTTATAACAATTAACACAAAATTCTTCATTGTTTGCAGTTATTGGTATACATAATGGCGACAACGAGGAGCTCACCAGACGTTTGGCTCCTAAGCAAGGCTGAGAAGGATATCCTGGGCTCTGGGCTGCCTACAAATGGAAATGTTCTCCAAAAATTCATGTTTCACCATCAAGAAAATGGACTCACAGTCAGTGAAAGCGCTGACTACAATAGATGCGACAGTTGTTGTCTGCGATAAGGCCAGTATTCCGACCCAACGGGTTGATTCAGGCACACGAAAACTCTGTAAACTTTATGCCCAGTACTGTTCAGTGAAGGCTCACCGATTGCGCTGAAAGATGGATGCCGAGTCAAGGAGGAGCAGACCTTCGATGAGCTCTTCGATATCTCACGAATAGATGCCCTTAGCATCATGAAGAACAAGGAGGACCAGCATTTCTTCCCATGCAACGGCAGGATCCATCTAGTGCAAGCATGTCTGGAATTGACATGTCCTTAACGCACATGGAGTGTCGCAAGCGCAAAAGGATTAAGCAGGAAATTGCTCGTAAGGAAAAGCATGCAAGTACAATGTATGCCCACAAGAATGGCATGGTTGTAGGATCTGATTCATATGGGGATGAGAGTTCTAGCAGTTCATGTGCCTCATCAGAAGATGACTTTCATCTGCCACGAATTTCAAGAAAATGTCAACCTAGGATGCAGAAGAAGAGAATTGTGACCAATGAAGTGGCAGCAGCCTCGACCGAGTGAAACTAACTGACCGCAGTGCAATGTTCGTTAACGGTTCTGTGTCACAAGCACTTGGACATAACCTAACTGATGTGTCACTGTCTCGGAACACGATAAAGCGATCTCAGATGGTTGCACGGAAGGAGTAGGCAACTATTAAAAAACATGCATTTTCACCAGACAATCCACTGCTTCTTCACTGGGACGGTAAATTGCTTCCAGATATAGCAGGCAGCAATGAGCTTGTGGATCGTGTTGCAATATTGGTCACTGGTGGCAAAGACGGAGCAACTACTTGCTGTACCCAAGATTGGCCGTGACACTGGAAAGGAGCAAAGCAATGCCTGTCTTCATGCACTGGATGACTGGAACCAAAAGTTCAGGGTTTAGGGCATAGTCTTTGACACAACAGCATCCAACACCGGGTTAAAGACAGGTGCCTGTACCCTACTAGCGAAGGCCCTTGATAAAGAGCTTGTCTGGATTGCGTGCCGTCACCACATGTTTGAAGTGATACTTACAAATGTATAGCGAACGTATATATGTAAGCAAACGTCTTCCTTGAACAAACAGAGCACCACTGTTTCACGAAAGCTGTTGCAAAATGTCCAGTTCACAATAAAATTTAGCTTGCAGCACTTC
>JACEEZ010020489.1:40000-50000 GCA_016584305.1 Chionoecetes opilio | reverse complement strand
TATATATAATATATATATATATATATATATATATATATATATATATATTGAGTTGTAGATAATAGGAATACCTGTGTTTCTGTATAAATAACCTAACCTAACTGTTCCCGTCGGCCATAATTCCCTGTTTGTGTCGGGACGAGAATCTTGGTAGACGAGAGTACCAGGTACCGGCAGGCCGGTACCTGACACACCTGTAAACAAACATTGATTTCCGACAAAAACGAGTGCCAGATTAATTCAAAGCATATCAAAACTATTCACGAATACTAAGTTTCGAAATCAGTGAATAGTCATTACCGAAATTTTACTGATTTGTTTATGGCCTGTCTATTTTTTCGCCAAAACAAATCGCGTGTGAGAACTTAATCGCCGCAGACGACCGCTTTCTTCCGGTTTTCCGGTATTTGGCCAGTGTGAACGGGCCATAAAACTCAGTGAATTTAGCTTGCTATACACAAATGTTTGCAAAATTGGGATTACAGACGCTGCTTATTGGCTTCTGCTTCATTAAGGGTGTGACGAGGCTTGACAGCAAAATTTGAGAGGTGGCAGCCTGACTCAGACTCCTTTCACTTCACAAAACTTGATCGCTTTGTGTGACTGAGCGGGACAGATGGGAGCATTTGAGAAGAGAGCGAGAGCGAGAGCGAGCGAGAGCGAGAGCGAGCGAGAGCGAGAGCGAGAGCGAGCGAGAGCGAGAGCGAGAGCGAGCGAGAGCGAGAGCGAGAGCGAGAGCGAGAGCGAGAGCGAGAGCGAGAGCGAGAGCGAGAGCGAGAGCGAGAGCGAGCGAGAGCGAGAGCGAGAGCGAGAGCGAGAGCGAGAGCGAGCGAGAGCGAGAGCGAGAGCGAGAGCGAGCGAGAGCGAGAGCGAGAGCGAGAGCGAGAGCGAGCGAGAGCGAGCGAGAGAGAGAGAGAGAGAGAGAGAGAGAGAGAGAGAGAGAGAGAGAGAGAGAGAGAGAGAGAGAGAGAGAGAGAGAGAGAGAGAGAGAGAGAGAGAGAGAGAGAGAGAGAGAGAGAGAGAGAGAGAGAGAGAATGAATATAATGATCTCTGTAATATAAATAGAACACAATTTTATTCAAGTATATCCCGAACCTCTCTCTCTAATTTGTCTTGGATAAACTAACTGCATTTAATGAGACGAAGACAGTATTCGTCACTTTAAATTTACCCTTCTGCATTCTGGGAGGTATACACAATCACCTCCACTAAGACGACAGGAATAATGGAGGATATGCAAATTATCTTGCGTGAATGTATACTTCGAATTAGAGAGAACTGCAACTCCGAAATGCCAGTGGTCGCTGGCAGTTTTAACTCACAATTTGGTGAAAAGTTGGTCAACTTGAAAGAAAAATATGGGCTTATTCCACTGCACTTAAAACACAAAAGTATAATTTTAAGAACGATTTTCTTCTATATGTATATTGTATAGAAGCCTGATTCTGTAAAACATGTATTTAACCAAATAACCAAGTAGGTTATAGTTGAGGAGGCGAGGTAAATGTTACTCTATGATATTATACAGTCAATAACGTATGTTTAGAAGTTATCTATACCTAGGCAGTCATATGTTCCTGTTATTATTGTGTATCAATCAGATAGAAAGCCTGGAAGTGCAATGAGTCGACGCGTGAAGTAGCAATGTTTTGATTCAATCTCCCCGCCACAATCTCCCCGCCACCACTCCCCGCCGCGGCGTGTCGCCTCCACAATTATAACCTACATTGTCGCAGCAACAAGCCGATTTCGGCATTCTTTATTCTTCGTTTTTCCAAGGCATTGCTTATTGTATTTTGACAAGCGTTTGCCAGACGCAGCAGTACTGTCTTAGAAAACAGTGTGAACATCGCCCAAATTTTACATGCCACAATATACATGTAAAAAATATATTAAGCTTTGCTACTCGAGGCGAGTAATTTGCATTAAATTGCTATCTTAGAACGTTCAATCGTAATGCATGTCATGCATACACTTACTAGAACAACAGAAGAACGTTCTTTTTTAGTATTCAGATGCGGTGCATCAATATTTATCGCGAAATTGATTTATGAAAAATATTAGTCGCGGAGGGAAAACACAGTAGACCAACCTTTGAGTTAAAACTGCCAGCGACCACTGGCATTTCTCGAGTTTCAGTTCTCTCCAATTGCTATATATTTGACGGTTACCTTTAGATGTATCAAGACTTCGTAAACTAGATAAAAAAGCCAACATAGCTTGATTCAAAGGAAGCAAACAGTAGAGAGGTTCATCATATATATGGCAATATTGATATACGTGACAGTGAAAAGGTTGTATGAAGATTATGATTTTTTTGTGTGTAAACACTAACAATTGTTGCAGCAGTTATTTATTTTTCGCACGGTTATTTATTTGGTTATATACGGAGACAACTGAATATGAATTCGATTATGTAAATATCAGATCTAGCAATACCCATTATATTATACCTTCAATGATATCATAAGTAGAAATATAACAGAGACAATAGGTTTTTTCTATGTATGGAATTAAATATTTTGGTTACATCGCCACTTTGATAACCAAATCCCAATACAAAATTATTTCTAGAGAGGTGAACAAATACTTGCATCTGACCTCTGACGTAGTTTTTTGTGGTTTCCCGAAGTCTCCTTTTAATTTACCCAATTAGTATGTAATTAGATATATTAACTGAGAAATTGACACGATATCTATATACATCATATTCAAATTACAAACAAAAAAACATGAGACATAAAGTAAAGGAGAAGTTCAAATTATTTTCTATGTGAGACTACAATAACTTTTTTTTTTTTTTTTTACGTTGTAGCTTATAGTGCCTGTACCCTATTATCTTATTTGCTTAGGCTTGAATCTTCTTTCCTTGGGGGCTCAGGTGGTTGGCCCTACACAATTTGGATTCTCATTCTGTGATGTGGCCCTCGTCCGTGGTGGTTCAGACTAGATTTTTATAAAGACACATGTGATGGTTTTCTGTGATGGCTCATGCTACCCCCTGGTACCCTCCGCCGTACTTGTAGTCGCAGTCGAAGGTGAGGTTGATAACTTAGCATGTGGGTATCTCTGGCTATTCGACGATGGAAGAAACAGTTGCCCCTGGCAGGACTTGAACTTGGGATATATGTGCTCACCACTACCAAGTTCTTGCCCTCCTGCCATCGCGTTAAAGATGGTCGAAAAAATTGCCCAAGGCATTATTCGAACTCGGGACATCGAGCTCACCACACCTAGACATTAACCACTCGGCCGCCACCTCCACCAAATAGTTTTGATAGATATGCTCCTCTCCTTTCATTACAACATAATGTGAACGACTGTTCCCTATGTAGTTGGTTTTTTTCTTTTTCTTCTTTTTTACATAACAAAGGAATGGCCAAGGGCCCCAAAAAAAAGGGTAACAAAAAGCCCGCTTTGTTGCCTATCCCTATAAAGAAGACAGTAAGACAATAAATAAATGGGGGATGGGCCAACTTAGTTCGGGAGGTGTCTTGTCACTCCTCTCTTGAAAATATTTAAGTCGTAGGAAGGTAGAAAAATAGAAACAGTTAGAGAGTTCCAGAGTTTACCAGTGAAATGGATGAAAGAGTAAATATACTGATTAACTCTTGCATTAGGAAGAGGGACAGAATAGGGATGAGAATGAGTCGAAAGTCTTGTGCAGCGAGGCCGCGGGAGGGGGGTAGGCAACAGGGCATGTGGTTCGTTACGGTACGGTACGAAATTACGGTACGGTACGGTAATTTAAAGGCTAAAAGTACGGTTCGATATTACGGTTCGATATATTTCTTCAAGTTCGGTACGGTACGAAAGTTCTATTTTTATTTCCGTACTTATATCGAACCATTTTCGTACCCAGCAGTATGGATGGTAGGCTACCATCCATACTGTCTATCTATTTTCATGTAGCCTATATCTATCTATAAAAATCACTTGACTTCACCCCAGCTCAGGGACCAGGGGCAGGGACTCAAGGAGCGAGAGTTGATACTAATCATTAGCACCACCGTGTGACCTCATTACCATGGAGGAATTTTCCATCCAGTGCCTGGGTGTTGACCCGGGGTCCTGGGACTCCTGGGGATAATGATTAACAGTTCAACAGGCCATGTGCCTAGTTCCTATTTACCTTAATTAATATACTGTATATATATATATATATAGATATATATATATATATATATATTATAATATATATATATATATATATATATAATATATATATATATATATATATTTATATATATATTTATATATATATATATATATATATATATATATATATATATATATATATATATATATATATATATAATCACCTCACTTCAACCTCGTTCATGGTCACTGATGATGGAAGAGTGAGTGAGTGAGGGCATGGGTGGATTCGTGAATAAGTGAGTGAGTGAGGGGTGTGGGTGGGTTAAGGAGTGAGTGAGGGAAGGAGTGGGTTGAAGGGGTGTTGAAGAAATGAGTGAGGGCGTGGATGGGTTAATGAGTAAAGGCCGGTTCCCACTAGCCCGCTTCTACGGCCGCCGTTGCCGTACACCGCCCAACAATGACGTCACCATCATCACCGCTCGAGTGGTATTTGTGGTAACTGTACACAGTTTGCACCTCCGCTCGAGCGGACACCACCAAGCGGGAGAGATGGCTTGATTTTAACTTTGTACGGCAGCAGTACAGCGGTACGGCGGTGCGGTCGATTTTTTTTGTGACGTCAGTGTGACGTCATTGTTGTTCATTGTTGTTGTACGGCGGCCGTACAAGCGGGCTAGTGGGAACCGGCCTAAAGAGAGTGACGGCGTTTGTGAATGGGCGGGTAGGTGAATGAGTGAGCGAGATTTGACCCCATTAATTAGCACTACCGTGTGACTTCATTAGCTAGGTAGAATTTCTGCCCAGCTGCCTGGGTGTGGACGTGGCACGGGGATTATCCCTCAGCCTCCTCTGGTCAAGGAGATAACTAAGGTGGCGTGGGATTGAAGGAAGATATTGTTGATGCCATCATGCTTTTACGATGCAATACATAAAATAAATGCATCCTAATTTAGGTATATATATAGTTAATGATTTGTAAGTCTCGAGTATAGGAGGTAACTATGAAATGTATGTAGTATATAGAGATCAATGGGTAGAAGTTACTATGTTTGTGTATACCTGTAAAAGTATGTGTATATTAATCACAATGGAAAGTGATTAGTAATTTTGTCAATTATTGATTTTGTTTATGAAAGTCAAATGTTTTTGAGTACGAAAAATAGTTCGAGATTACGGTACGGAAATGAATCGTACTACTACGGTACGATACAAATATTCAGGTACGGAACGGAATTACGGTACTGTATTTATCTGAAGTACGAATTACGAAAAATATTACCGTACCGTACCGTACTACATGCCCTGGTACTAGGCATGCAGTTAGCAAGTTCAGAACAACAGTGAGTATGAAAATAACGGTAGAAGATAGCAAGAGAAGCAATAATGCGGCGGTGATTTAAAGATTAAAGACAGTGAGACAGAAGAGGGGAGTTGATGAGACGGAAAGCTTTTGACTCAACCCTGTTTAGGAGAGCTGTACCAGTGGATCCTCCCCAAATATGTGAGACATACTCCATACATGGGCGGATAAGGCCCCTGTACAGAGCAAGCAACGGGGGGGGAGAAAAAAATGGACCCAGATGCCACAGAACACCTAACTTCTTAAGTTTTTTTAGCAAGAGATGAGATGAGATGTGCGATTCCCAGTTCAGATTTTTAGTAAAGAACACTCCAAGAATGTTCATTGTAGTAGAAGGAGATAGTTCAGTGTCATTGAATATGAGGGGATAGTTATCTGGTAGCTTTTGTCGAGTAAATAGGTGAAAAAATTGGGATTTTGAGGCATTGAACAAAACAAGATTTGCTTTGCCCCTATCAGAAATTAGAGAAAGACCAGAAGTAAGGCGCTCGGTGGCATCTCTCCGTGAATCACTTAGTTCCTGTTGTGTTGGACGTCTAATAAACGACGTTGAAAAATGCAGGGTAGTATAATCAGCGTAGGAGTAGATAGGGCTTTGAGTTAGACTTAGAAGATCATTAATGAATAATAGAAAGAGAGTGGGTGATAGGACAGAACCCTGAGGAACACCACAATTGATAGACTTAAGAGAAGAACAATGTCCTTCTCCAGTAGCTGCAATAAAACGGTTTGAAAGGAAACTTAAGATGAAGGAAACTTATGATGATGGTCCAGAAAGAAGGATAGAAACCAAATGAATGAGGGTAGCTTGGAAATAAAAAATGTGTGCCAGACTCTATCAAAACCATTTAGTATGTCAAGGGCAACAGCAAAAGTTTCACCGAAACCCCTAAAGGAGAATGACTAAAATTATGTTAGGAAAGCTAGAAGATCGCCAGTAGATCGCCCTTTACGGAAACTGTACTGACGATCAGATAGAAGATTGTGAGCAGATAGATACTTCAGAATCTTCTTATTAAGTATAGATTCAAAAGCTTTAGAAAGGCAGTAAGTCAAAGCTATGGGACGGTAGTTTGAAGGATTAGAACGGTCAGCCTTCTTAGGAACAGGTTGGATGTGAGCAAACTTCCAGCATGAAGAAAAGGTGGAAGTAGATAGACAAAAACGGAAAAGTTGGAGCATTACATTATCTTATAACAACACAATTGGTATTAATGGACATGTTATTACTAAATAAGCAGTACATGAGAACAGCAGGGCTGTAATAAACAATACTGTACAAAGCTGCGTGGCATTGTGTCAGGGAGGGGTAGGATGTAACACGTGACTCAGCTGATCGGCGTGAGGCCTCGCAGCCTAGTCTTTCCTTCCTTCCCCGCCCCGACGCATTGTCACTTAGCCTTGTACAGTATTGTTTATTACAGCCCTGCTGTTCTCATGTACTGCATATTTAGTAATAACATGTCTATTAATACCAATTGTGTTGTTATAAGATAATGTAATGCTCCATTACTAGTAAACATTATGATTAAATCATTCAAAATGTCACCGAGCGGCAAACGCCTGCCATGGTGAAATTACTGGCCGCGCTAATTTTTCTAACTTCATCTCACGTCTAAAGGAAGCTTCAAAAAGCATATGGTTATAGAATAATTTGTGCTTAGAATTACATGTTCTTTCACCAGTATCAATATTTGCAGAAACTCGTGTTACACCCTTTATATATATATATATATACTAACATATATATGTTATTATATATATAGTATATATATATAATATATAATAAAATATGTAATTATAAAATTTGTATATATATATATATATAATAATTTATATATTTTTATATATATATTATATAATATATATATATATATATATATATATATATATATATTTATATATATTATATATAATTTATATAATATATTATTTATATATAATATACATATAAAATACATTTTACAATTACATATAATATAATATGAATATATATATGAATTATTATATATGATATATATATAATAAATATACAAAATATACATATACATATATATATATATATATTATATATTTTATATGAATATATATATGAATATATATATATAGTTATATATTATATATGGAATATATAATATATAAAAATGAAAAATATTATATATATATATATATATATAAAATATATATTATATATAATATATATATGAATATATATATACATATATATATATATATATATATTATATTTTTATATATATATATAATCTAATTTAGATATTATTTAAATAATTATATTTTCCATATATATATTATATTATATATATATAATTATAAAATTAATGAATATATATATATATGGGAATTATAATATATATAATAAATTCGCTGTTTTTCATTATTCGCATTCGCTTTCGCACTCGTAGTTTTTGCGCAATTCGAATCTTTCCCCCAAATCATAAACTTACAAAATAATAAAAAATATAACAATTAAAAAATAATATTACACAAGCAAACATAATAATTGGTAAATAGTATATTTACTTTAAATTAGTAGTTTATTTATAGTTAGTAGTAAATTTACTTTATAAATTCATATTTTTATGCTAAACTTTTACAATAAATACAAATATTCAATTTTCCGTGTGATATCAATATGTATTACTTAAAATTTAATTAATTTCCAAATTCGTATTCGAAATTGGAATACGGAAAATAACATTCGGTCCATCACTTAATAATATATATATTATATAATTATATATATATATATATATATATATATTTATAAACATAAAATATACATAAAATATATTTTATATTATAAAATATATATAATATATATTAATTATATAAATATATATTTTTATAATATAAATATATATTTTATATATATTTATATATTTATTATATATATATTTATAATAATTTATAATATATGATTTTATTTTTTAATTTTTTTTAACATTAAAATATATATAATATATATTCAATATACATATATATCATATAATAAATATATATTTATATATATATACATCTATAAATAAGATATTTTATAATATATACATATATAACATATATATACATATATTATAATATACATATATATATATCCATATATATATATAATATATATATATATACATATTATATATTATATATATACATATATAAATATAGATTTTAGAAAATTATGTAATATATATATATATATATATTATATAATATATATATATATATATATATATATATAATATTAGGGTAAGCCGTATAACAAAAAATCTTTTTCTAAATTTTGGCATGCTAATTTCCTATGAAAAATGGAATTCTAGGACGATTTATCTAATTCCATTTTTGCATTTGAGCAATTCTTACTATGCAAAATCGCACTTTTATATTGCACCCTTATCGAATAATGCTTAAAAGATACGCAGTGTCCGGTTGGTCCTGTGTATTGCATCATGCACCAATATGAGTTCCCCAAATGACTAGCGTGGTAAGCTCTTTCTGATCAGTTGGTTCATCAGGCACTACATCACAGTGTCACAGCCTCTACTTTGGCCTAGAACGTGTCCATCATGTCCTTGTTAGACCTGAAGCAGGGCATGGTCTCCCGGTTGTGGGCCCGAGCCCGGATGAACCCGTCTCTGGCCTGCTGCCCCACCACTGCTGCCGCAGCCTCTGTCACCTGCTTCACGACTCTTTCGGTGCTCTGAGTGTGGATAGAGAACTCCGGAACCTCGTACGGCTTGACCAGGATCTCCTAGATCTGATCCCCGGACAGTGAACAGGTGAATGCCGGCTCGTGCACCTGCCCAGGCTGCCAGCTGCTCAGTGTCTGCAAGCTGGTGGCTGACAAGTTAAGCTTGGGTGTGATGCGAGGTCTTACACTGGTGTCCCCATACTCCTCGCCAGCCCTCAGCTTCAACATCTGGGTCACACCGAACCTGCGGTCGTCCTCACTCTGACTCGCCATCAGCGAGAGGAGGACACATTCTGAGTGTGCGAACCATGCTGTAGGTCACAGCTGGAACCATGCTGTAGGTATGCGTCCGCACGTAGGTCACAGCTGTTTGGACCTTCTTGGGCTGAGTGAGGATGTGCTTGGGGCCGTCCTCTAGTCTGTGGTGAACCTTGATGTCGTAGTAGAGTTTGAAGTACACCTGCAGGCAGTACTTGACTAGGATTTCCAGGGTGTTCAGTTCTTTGCCAGTCAGTCCATGCTTTCTGGTCCACATGTACACGAGCGGCAGGGCTGTGGTGAGCCATCTGGAGTGGGACACCTTGCCACACTTGATCTCCTGCAGCTCGGACGGGAGAACGCCCGCTTCACAGCCTGGACCAGCTGGTAGTAGACCTGCTGGTCAGTGGACATGTTGACCAGGATATACTCCGGTATCTCCGTGAGATCTTCACCGCCTGGCACTCCTCTGAACTCTGCGTTGTACTGCATTTCATTCCCGCTGGACAGCAGACTGCACACTGGACCCGTGAAGCCAGTGTCAGATGAGGTAGGCCCGTCGATGCTGGTGATAAGG
>JACEEZ010020489.1:12500-32500 GCA_016584305.1 Chionoecetes opilio | reverse complement strand
GAGAGATGAGAGAGAGAGAGGAGAGAGAGAGAGAAAATCAGAATCCGATATCAGAATCAGAATCAGAATCAGAATCAGGAATCAGATTTATATTTCCATGTTACATGGCTATTCTTTTAACATAGTAATATGAGTCCTACCATATTTCTGAATAAGATACAAGATGTTAAAAGGTAGAACACTGAACATGGTCTATTATACAAATAAAAATATTAGAATACATTAAAAATGTAAAACATTAAAATACTAATGAAAAACATAAATAAAAGGAAAACTTCCTAAAAGTTACAATATAAAAACATACAGTAAAATTATAAAAAAGGTGTTAGTTTAGATTAAAATACATTTCAGGTATCGGACGTCAAAAATAGAGTAAGAATGTTTACAATAAAAGGTGATTTTTTAAGTGACTTTTAAAAGTGTGCAAGGAGGTAGCATCTTAACTGGGCTTGGCAAGCTGTTCCAGAAAGCAGGTTTCAGCAACATGGAAGGGACCTTGTTCCCAAACATGTGTTGCATTTTTGGCACATGGAGTTGTTGCTGTGTCTAGTGTTGGACTGGTTGTTCGTTACATATCTCTCACTTCGGGCAGTGAAAACAAACCAGTCAGGTACTCTATTATTAACTATATTGTACACGGCTACTCTAGCCAAAGTGATATTTTCATTTATTTTCAGCATATCCAAGGTCTTTTAAGGAGGGTGTGACATGGTCGTGCTTTGCAGCCATCCTAAAGCAACTTTTGCTGCAAAGTTTTGGAGCCCTTGGCACACGTTTGTACGTATATGTGTGATGTTGGATGCTCCCCAAAATTTAATGCCATAATTCTAGTATACTTAGGACCCCAGGGTTTTTTGGGGGGGGTTGTGGGGGGAAACCTGTATGTATTGAGATCCGGTGGTCTGGTTAAAATAGTCTCGGAGTCTGTTTTATGTGGACAATGGTTCCATAAGTTTTACTGTATAATGCGTCGATGTGTCATTAAACTGCATTGGTTTTCAAAGTGTATGCCCAAATTCTTTAATGAACTGCTAGGGTTAATTAGTTCCCGTTCACATGCATACATATGTCAGGGGGCTCTGTGACAAAAGTCCTCGTGTTCCTATAAACATACATTAGTCTTTTGGCGTTAACATATAGGCATTCCTGTGAAAATACTGTGTCTGTGCTTTCTTTAGTGATTGTTCGCTCTAAGCATTAAGTCTTGTATATTGTGACACCGCCATCGTTTTGTGATAGACTGGGTGTCATCTTGCATTGTATAATTCACATTCAGAAAAGAAGACGAGAGATCATTTGCATAAATTATAAATAAAATGAACCTAGTACAGACCCTGGAGGAACTCCATGGGCTATTCCTGTCTTCTCGATATGCATTTTTCTCTACGTACGGATTGTGTCCCTGCCGCGAGAAGCTTTGAAACCAGAAGGGAGTAGAGTTAACTGAACAATTTATTTATAATATATCTATGGATGACGCTGTCGAATGCTTGGATAAGTCAAGAGGTAATGAGGGAGACCTTTTTTGTATCCCAATATTCTTGAATATAACTTGTAGAAAGTTTTAAAAGAGATTGAATCCGTAAGACAAGCCGGTCCTAAAGCCAGTTGAGTTTTATACGGAGGTGATGGTTCTATCAGTAATGGGTGTGCTGAGATGCGATTACTTTTCCAGTACCTTGGAAATAGTTGTAAGAGAGAATAGGGCAGTATAGTTGATTAGGTTCATTCATGGGTTACCAGCCTTGAAAATAGGAACAACAATGAGTGCTTCATGTGAGGAAAAAAACCCTGTTACAATAGAAGTATTTTACAATGCAAGGTAGGTATGTTATAATGATAGGGAGGATAGTCTTCAAGAAACACAGTGGAAATGCCATCGATCCATGAGAGAAGAGAGAGAGAGAAGAGAGAGAGATCGAGACGAGGAGAGAGAGAGAGAGGAGAGATGAGGAGAGAGAGAGAGAGAGATGAGAGAATGATAGACGATGGTTGAGGAGACGAAGAGAGAGAGAGAGAGAAATCACAAAAAAAAGTATGTATACGTAACATAGTTAATTGAGAGACAGACAGACAGACAGGAAGCAGACAGACAGACAGACAGACAGGAAGACAGACAAGACAGACAACAGGAAGACAGACAGACAGACAGACAGACAGACAGACAGACAGACAGACAGACAGACAGACAGACAGACAGACAGACAGACAGACAGACAGACAGACAGACAGACAGACAGACAGACAGACAGACAGACAGACAGACAGACAGACAGACAGACAGACAGACAGACAGACAGACAGACGGACAGACAGACAGACAGACAGACAGACAGACAGACAGACAGACAGACAGACAGACAGACAGACAGACAGACAGACAGACAGACAGACAGACAGGACAGACAGACAGACAGACAGACAGACAGACAGACAGACAGACAGACAGACAGAAGACAGACAGACAGACAGACGGGACAGACAGACAGACAGACAGACAGACAGACAGACAGACAGACAGACAGACAGACAGACAGACAGACAGACAGACAGACAGACAGACAGACAGAAGAAGAGAGAGAGAGAGAGAGAGGAGAGAGAGAGAGAGAGAGAGAGAGAGAGAGAGAGAGAGAGAGAGAGAGAGAGAGAGAGAGAGAGAGAGAGAGAGAGAGAGAGAGAGAGAGAGAGAGAGAGAGAGAGAGAGAGAGAGAGATAAGATAAGATTTTCATCCTATCTAGACACTTTGCAAGTACCAACTACAAGGTTATTGACTATACAAAGCGCCGCCACGTCAGCACGAACTAGGCGGACTCGAACCGCTGACCGAATGCACAGGGACGCTGCACATTGCGAGCTCACGTCTCTACCAACCTTGCCACCCTGACGGATGAGCGAGAGAGAGAGAGAGAGAGAGAGAGAGAGAGAGAGAGAGGAAAGAGAGAGAGAGAGAGATACACACCACACCTACATTCATATTCTCTACAGCAAGACCTTAAGTTCCTCCCAGACTGAGAATAGTGTACAGGGAATGATTGCCTGGATTGCCTGATAGGTTCACATGTATGACAGATACAACATATTAAAGATTGCAATATGTAAACGATCTTTGCATTGAAGAAATGCATATGAAGAAATCATATTAAAAAACAAAGTTATATACAATGAATATATTTTGCAGTTTTTTTTAACGTTATACTGACAATATATTTACCTGGATTGTTTACGCCTGGTATAGAAGTGTGGCGTCCAAGACAGCCGAGTGTATGAGGAAAGAAGAAAAGAAGGAGGGTGGTGCATGTAGGAGGAGGGAGCATTGATGTGCTGAGGGAGCTGTGCGTTGTCTCCTCATCACTCCCTATCCCCCCACCGTCCTTCCTTCCTTCCTTACTGGCTGTGTTGAGTCTTAATGAAAACAATATCAGAGGAGGATATCTGGTTTATTACGCAAGACCAACATATCCAGAGCGACGAAATGAAGAAAGTTGGCAACCATACCCGGGCGTAGGAGGGAGAAAGCGAGGAGGCGTAATCATATATTTTTCATTGAAATCTGACGAAACACAAAGGGATGTGTGCTTTCGCAGTAGTTACTGTGGAGTAGTTAACCTAGCAATTTTTTTTTCTTCGATTTTACATAGAAAAAAGGAATGGCCACAGGTAGAAAAAAAAGTAGCAAAAAGCCCGGCAGCTATCAGTCCCCATAAAGAGGACAGTAAGACAATATAGAAAGGGGAGAGTTTCAATTTTGGTCAGCAGGTGTTCTGATACGTCTCTCTTGAAAACAGTAAGTCGTAGGAAGGTGGAAAAAGAGTAACCGGAAAATAATTCCAGAGTTTACCAGTGAAGGGGATGAAAAAGTGAAGATACTGGTTCTATTGCATTAATAAAATGGACAGAAGAGGGATGAAAATTAATATAATGTTTTGTGCAGCGAGGCCGCGGGAGGAGAGAGAGCTGGTATGCAGTTAGCAAGTTCAGAAGAATAGTTAGCATGAAAATAACAGTAGAAAATAGCAAAAGAAGCAACATTGCGGCGGTGATTTAAAGATTGAAGACAGTCTGTCAGGGGAGGGGAGTTGATGAAAAGAAAAGCTTTTGACTCTACCCTGTTTAGAAAACATGTATGAGTGGATCCCCCCACACGTGAGAGGCATACAGCATAGATGAACCGATAAGGCCTCTGTAAAGAGCAAGGGGACGGGAGGCGGTGGCAGAGTGGTTAATGTCGTGTAGTGGTGAGTTCGATGTCCCGAGTTCGAATCATGCCGTGGGGAACTTTTTCAACCATCTTTAACGCGGTCGAAAAGAGCCTGGTAGTTGTGAGCACAAGGTCCCGAGTTCGGAAGTCCAGCCACGGCTCACGGGCAACTGTTTTTTCCATCGTCGAGTGGCCGAAGATACCCACATGAACCTCACCTTCCGACTGCGACTACACGTGCGGCTGAAGTCAATAGGTGGTAGCATGAGCCTAAAGTCAAAACCATTACAGAAAACCATCACAGGTGTCACTAAAAAAATCCTGCCTGCGCTACCACGGGCGGCCCTCAAGAATGTGCAGGGCCAACCAACTGAGCCTTCAAGGAAAAAGAAGAATAGCTTACAGGCGCTATAGGCTTCAATGTAAAAAAAAAAAAAAAAAAAAAAAAAAAATAAAAAAAGCAACTGAGAGGGAGAAAAAAAAATGGACGCAAGCGCCACAGGACAGACACCTAACTTCTTAGAAGCTGATTTAGCTTGGCGGTGACAGGCCAACTCATACCGCGGACAATTCATACCAGACAATTCATACCATGCTAATTCATATCCCGGACAATTCATACCCCCGACAATTCATACCCCGGACAATTCATACCATCGTCAATTCATACCCCGGACAATTCATACCAGACAATTCATACCCCGGACAATTCATACCCCGGACAATTCATACCAGACAATTCATACCCCGGACAATTCATACCCCAGACAATTCATACCAGACAATTCATACCCCGGACAATTCATACCCCGGACAATTCATACCAGACAATTCATACCCCGGACAATTCGTACCAGACAATTCATACCCCGGTCAATTCATATCAGACAATTCATACCCCGGACAATTCATACCAGACAATTCATACCACGGTCAATTCATACCAGACAATTCATACCCCGGACAATTCATACCAGACAATTCACCAGACAATTCATACCCGGTCATTCATATCAGACAATTCTACCCCGGACAATTCATACCAGACAATTCATACCACGGTCAATTCATATCAGACAATTCATACCAGACAATTCATACCCGGACAATTCATACCAGACAATTCATACCCGGTCAATTCATATCAGACAATTCATACCCCGGACAATCATACCAGACAATTCATACCCGGACAATTCATACCAGACAATTCATACCCCGGACAATTCATACCAGACAATTCATACCCCGGTCAATTCATACCAGACAATTCATACCCCGGACAATTCATACCCCCGGACAATTCATACCAGACAATTCATACCCTGGTCAATTCATACCCCGGACAATTCATACCAGACAATTCATACCCCGGTCAATTCATACCAGACAATTCATACCCCGGACAATTCATACCCCGGACAATTCATACCACGGTCAATTCATACCAGACAATTCATACCCCGGACAATTCATACCCCGGACAATTCATACCAGACAATTCATACCACGGTCAATTCATACCAGACAATTCATACCCCGGACAATTCATACCCCGGACAATTCATACCAGACAATTCATACCCCGGACAATTCATACCAGACAATTCATACCCCGGACAATTCATACCAGACAATTCATACCACGGTCAATTCATACCAGACAATTCATACCACGGTCAATTCATACCAGACAATTCATACCCCGGACAATTCATACCAGACAATTCATACCAGACAATTCATACCCCGGTCAATTCATATCAGACAATTCATACCCCGGACAATTCATACCAGACAATTCATACCCCGGACAATTCATACCAGACAATTCATACCCCGGACAATTCATACCAGACAATTCATACCACGGTCAATTCATACCAGACAATTCATACCCCGGTCAATTCATACCAGACAATTCATACCCCGGACAATTCATACCAGACAATTCATACCCTGGTCAATTCATACCAGACAATTCATACCCTGGTCAATTCATACCAGACAATTCATACCATGCTAATTCATACCCCGGACAATTCATTCCAGACAATTCATACCCCGGACAATTCATACCAGACTATTCATACCCCGGACAATTCATACCAGACAATTCATACCCCGGTCAATTCATACCAGACAATTCATAGCACGGATAATTCATACCAGACAATTCATACCCCGGACAAGACGGACATACCATGGCAACTCATACCATGGCAGCTCATACCATGTCAATTCATACCTTGTCAAATCATACCAAGTCAATTCATACCATGTTAACTCATACCCAGGTAATTCATACCATGGCAACTCATACCATGACAACTCATACCATGTCAATTCATACCATGTCAACTCATACCATGTCAATTCATACCATGTCAACTCATACCCAGGTAACTCATACCAGGGCAACTCATACCATGGCAACTCATACCATGTAAACTCATGCCATGAATTAGCATGGTATGAATTGTCTGGTATGAATTGTCCGGGGTATGAATGGACCGGGGTATGAATTGCCTGGTATGAATTGTCCGGGGTATAAATTTACCGGGGTATGAATTTACCGGGGTATGAATTGTCCGGGGTATGAATTGTCTGGTATGAATTGTCCAGGGTATGAATTGTCCGGGTATGAATTGTCTGGTATAAATTGTCCGGGGTATGAATTATCCGGGGTATGAATTGTCTGACATGAATTGTCCGGGATATGAATTGTCCGGGGTATGAATTGTCTGGTATGAATTGTCCGGGGTATGAATTTTCCTGGGTATGAATTGTCTGGTATGAATTGTCAGGGGTATGAATTGTCCGAGGTATGAATTGTCCGGGGTATGAATTGTCTGGTTTTTATTGTCCGGGGTATGAATTGACCGGGGTATGAATTAGCATGGTATGAATTGTCCGGGGTATGAATTGTCCGGGATATGAATTGTCCGGGGTATGAATTGTCCGATGTATGAATTGTCCGGGGTATGAATTGACCGGGGTATGAATTAGCATGGTATGAATTGTCTGGTAAGAATTGTCCGCGGTATGAATCGTCATGGAATCGATTTAGCAAGAAATGAGATAAGAAATATCCAGTTAAGATTTTTAGTAAAGGATAGTCCTATAATGTGTATTATAGAGGAGGGAGATAGTTGAGTGACATTGAAGAAGAGCATTTAGCTGTCTAGAAGGTAACTGTATAAATAATAAATAAAAAAAATAAAAATTAAGCATGTACTTAAGGTTCAAGGCAGGACAAGTGAGCAAAAAACAGTATAACGTGATGGCGTGGACAGTGAAGAGATTAACAAGAGTAGCTAAGAACAATTATGAGATTAAGATCGCTGGAGACAGGCAAAAAACGACCCTAAGGGGTTATATCAGATATATACAACGAAAACAAGGGAATTAGTGGGGCCGTTAAGGTTAGAGCAGGATGAGGTCTTAAATACGGATGAGGATATGTGTAAAAATTTTAATTATTATTTCTATAGTGTTTCTACTCAGGAGGATACACATACGATACCTGAAAGTGAACAGATGTATAAAGGGAGCGATGAGGAGAAACTCAAAGATATTGGGATAAATAGGGAAATGGTAGAAGAGGGTATAGACAAAATGAAGAATTTTAAGTGGCCAGGACAAGATGAGGTTTATCCCAGAGTATTAAAAGAATGTAAAGAGGTTGTTAGTGAGTCGTTAGAGCACAATTTTTAAGAAATCGGTTGATATAGGCGATGTACCGTTATTGTGGAGGGAAGGAAATGTAGTCCCCATATTTAAGAAAGGAGACAGAGGACTAAAGTCAAATTATCGACCCGTTAGTCTAACGTCAGGGGTAGGTAAATTATTGGAATCTATAATTGCAAAAAACATTAGCGAGCATTTAGAAAAACATAGTTTGGTCAATGATTCACAACATAGATTCACCAAGGGTAGGTCATGTCTCACCAATTTATTGAGTTTTTATAGGAAAGTTTATGAGACGGCAGATAATGATATAATATACCTGGACTTTAAGAAGGCATTCGACAAGGTACCACAGGAGCGACTCTTAAATAAAGTTAAGGCTCATGGAATAGATGGGAAGGTTCTTCGTTGGATCAGAGCTTGGTTAGGTGATAGGCAACAAAGGGTTACAAGTTATGGTTCTAAATCTGAATGGGGATGGTGACAAGTAAAGTTCCACAAGGGTCTGTTTTGGATCCATTACTATTTTTTATTTACATCAACGACTTGGATAGTGGGATTAGCAGTGATATCAGCAAATTTGCTGATGATACTAAGGTAGGTAGGATTATGTAGATCACAGCCTGATGTAAACATATTGCAGTGAGACTTAGATAAACTTAATGAGTGGATAATCAGACGGCAGATGAAATTTAATATTGATAAGTGCAGCGTTAAGAATGTTGGTAGAAAAACCCCTGGTAATATATACATCATACGCAATGTATCGCTGAAAAGATCAAAAGGTGAGAAGGATCTTGGAGTGAGGGTGAGCTCAGACCTCCCACCTAGGAAACAATGTATTGAGGCTAGAAATAGAGCAAATAGAGTGTTAGGATTCATTACCAGAAGTGTTAAAAGTAGAAGTGCGGAAGTTATTATAAAGCTTTATTTGGCTCAAGTCAGACCTCACCTAGACTATGCGGTTCAGTTTTGGTCTCCTCTATATTACAGGATGGATATAGCCTTGTTAGAATCAGTGCAGAGAAGGATGACCAAAATTATTCAAGGGATGCGTAACTTTAGTTATGAGAAGAGATTGAAGCTATAAAATTTACACTCACTCGAGAGACGCAGAGTAAGGGGCGATCTGATAGAAGATTTTAAGTGGATAAAGGGATTTAATAAAGGAGAGGTAGGAAAAGTTCTTAAGGTTATTAACCAGGGTAGAACAAGAAGTAACGGATTCAAGCTGGAAAAGCGTAATTTAAAAAAGAAATAGGGAAAAACTGATTAACAAATAGGGTGTAAATGATTGGAATGGACTCAGTAGACAGGTAGTTAGTGCAGAGTCATTAGAGAGCTTTAAAGGCGAGGTAGATAAATTCCTGGATGGGGATGAAAGGTGTATGTAGGTAGTGTTAAGTAACAGGAACTTTTTTTTTTTTTTTACATCTATGCCTATAGCGCCTGTAGGCAGTGGTGATCCAGGGATCGGATGGTAGACTCTGGAGGTTCACTTGAGGGTTGAGATGGCTGGCCCTCGCCCGTGGTGGCGCAGGCAGGATTTTTATAGTGACGGCGCTGATTAGAGGCTCATGCCACCCCCTGTGTCCTCCGATGCACTCGCAATCGAAGGTAGAGTTAATGGGCAGGGCATGTGGGTGTTCTTAGGCCACTCGACGGTGCAGAAAGATTTTGGTTTTCTTCGGGGATCGAACTCGGGTCACCGAGAACGCCAATCGGAGACGCTAACCACTCTGCTACCGACTCCCCAAACTACCTCGTGTATGTCTCACGGCTTCGTGTAGCTTCCTTATTTTCTTATGTTCTAATGTTATTAAATGTCGAGTAGATAAGTAAAGAAATTGGATTTTTGAGGCATTGAACACAACAAGGTTTGCTTTGTCCCATTAAAAAAAAATATAGAAAAATAATAATTTGGCGCTCTGTGGCATCCCTCCTTGAATCACATAACTCCTGTTGAGTTGGACGTCTAATAAAAGACATTGAAAAATGCAGGGTTGAGTCATCAGCATAGGTAGGAGTAGATAGGGCTTTGAGTTAAACTTAGAAGATCATATTTTGAATAATAGAAAGAGAGTGGGTGATAGGACAGAACACTGAGGAGCACCACTATTGATTGACTTAGAAGAGGATCTTAAGCCGTCTACAACAGCTGCAATATAACGGTTGAAAAGGAAATTTGAGATGAAAATGCAGATAGAAAAATATAAACAGAAAGATGTTTGTTTGTAAAAAAAATATTTGTGCCACTTAATCATTAATCACCGTGTCCGGGGAGTAGCTATAGGCATCTCCAGCAAACTGCAGCCGTCAGTTGTTGAAGTTATTCCGGTTGATGAGCGTATAATGCGGGTGAGGATGAAACAATCTGGGTTTCATGTCTCTTGTTGCAGTGTACGCTCCTACCGATGTGCGTGAAACTGAAGAAAGAGATGTTCTACGTCAAACTAGACTCTGTATTAGACCAGTGTCCTCCTCGGGACACACTCATATTATTGGACGACTTTGGTAATGACGCAGTAATGCTACTATTGGCACTGTGAGAGATGGCTACGAGTTATGTGTTGGTCCCCATGGCTCCGGAACCAGAAACATTAACAGTTCTCTGCTTCTGTATTTTGCAAGGTCCAGAAGGATGAGAATTGCAGGTTCTTGGTATCAGAGACCAGAGTTGTACCGCTGGACATGGTATAGTAATGCCGGAGGGGTAGTTAATGATGTCAACCACATCCTCGTTAGTACTCGTTGGAGGATCCTCCAGAACTGCAGGGTTTACTGGAGTGCTGAGTTCTTTGCAACTGATCACATACTTATTGTTGCTACACTTAAGCTTCATGTCAAGTTCAGAAGAATCTCAAGAGGTAACAATACTGTGTTTCATCTTGAGAAGCTGAAGGACTTGACATGTGCCCATGAGTAAGTGAGACTGCAGTGGCAGTCTCAAATCTGTTTGATGTGCTCGGTGCCCTCGAGGAACCGGTAGAACTGTGGGATACCTTCAAACGTGAAACTCTCCAGGCTGCCAAGGAGTGTATTGGGGAGCGCCCGAGGTCAAGGCGTGGTTTTGTCTCGACGGAGACGGTGGAGAAAATCAAGGAAAGTCGCGCTGCCAGGCTTGCTGGGAACCAGGATCAGCACAGGGCTCTGTCACGCAGGACTAGAACCCTCCTGGAGAGAAACAAGGAGAGGTATGTCAGGAGTCTCGCTGAGGATGTCGTGGGCCATTTGAACGCTAATGAGCTCCGACCCGCCTACCGAGCCCTGAAGAAGCTCCGTTCCAAGTCTCCATCTCGGGCGAGTGCTATTCGAACAGCAGATAGGCGCCTCGTGTCGGACATGGATGGGCAGATAGCTCGTTGGGCTGAGTACTTTAGGCAGTTGTTCACGGTAGACCCTCCAATTGAGCAGCTTCACACCATTGGAGTACGGGCAGCGGATGCCGATCCTCCCATTGACGAGACCGCACCCTCTCTTGACGAAGTCATAGAGGCTGTAGCAAAGTTGAGGGGTGAAAAGGCAGCTGGTGTCTGTAATATCAGTGCGGAGCTCCTCAAATCTGGGGGTTAGGCCATGAGTCGCGGGTTGCATGCTGTCCTGACTGTCGTGTGGCAATCAGGTACCTTTCCTCCTAACTGGAAAAGGAGGCTGGTGGTCCCTATCTGGAAAGGGAAAGGGGACCGTCAGGACTACAACAATTTCTGCGGCATTACACTGCTCAGCGTGCCAGGCAAGGTGCTTGCCCATCTATTGCTGACACGGATCCGCAGTCATCTGCTGAATCATCAGAGACCTCAGTAGTCTGGGTTCACGCCTGGTAAGTCAACAACGGACCGTATCCCAGCGCTTCGTGTCCTGGTGGAACGTCGACGTGAGTTTCGGCAGGGGATGCTTGCAACCTATGTTGATCTCAAGAAGGCGTTTGACTCAGTGCATCGTGAGTCACTCTAGGACCTTCTGCGACTTCGCGGGATTCCTGCAAAGACTATTGGATTGATGACTGGTCTGTACTCTGGGACTGAGAGTGCTGTGAAGTGTGGGGGAGGTGTATCCAGCTTCTTTCCTGTGAATACAGGAGTGAGGTAAGGGTGCGTCCTTGCCCCATCACTTTTCAACACTTGCATGTACTGGGTATTGGGCAAAGTTGTAGGTCAAAGTGATTGTGGAGCATCCCTCAGCAACACCAAGATCACTGATCTTGTTTTTGCCGATGATGCAGTAATCTTTGCTGAGTCGCTGGAGGTCCTGGTGATGGCTCTTGAGGCGTTGCACGAGGAGGCAAAGCAAAGCCCTTGGGACTTGAGGTCTCCTGGCTCAAGACCAAGGTCCAGGTGTTTGGAGGCTTACTAGATGAAACAATACAGTCTGTTCATGCGTGTTAAGAGGGCATTTAGATCATGGAAAGTTTTACATACCTTGGTGGGCAATGGTGGCGCAGTCCATAATGACGGTGGGTCACGTCAAGAAGTCTTGCGGCGGATTGGCATAGCCCACGGTGTTATGGACTCGCTCAGCAGGTGTATTTGGCATTGTCAGTACCTGTGCAGGAGGACAAAGATCCGACTCTTCAAGTCTCGCTTGTGATCCCTGTCTTACTATATGGTTGTGAGACATGGACACTAAATAGCGACTTGAAGAGGCGGATCGATGCCTTTGGTAATAAGTGTCTTCGAAGAATCATGGGGTATTGTTGGGATGATTACGTGTCAAACCAGCGATTGCACCTTGAGACTGAATCGAGGCCTATTACCTGCATAGTCCGTCAGCGCCAACTTCGGCTATATGGGTATTGTGACACGCTATCCTGAAACCGATCCTTCCCACCGAGTTGTTTCTGTAAGAGACAATCCGGCGTGGAGGAGGCCAAGGGGGCGACCACAAAGCTCGTTGCTGGGTCAAGTTGATGCTTCTTGTCGAGAGTTGCTTGGTGTGGGAAGGGAGCCAGCATGGGGACTCGCGCGAGGTGACCCCCGGGAGTGGCGTCGTAGGGTGTGCGAGGCGACACGCCCCCTGGCGCATGACCCCAATGATTTATTGATTGAGTAAATCATTACAATAATGTACGGTGTTTTGAATAAGCAAGTAAAGCCTTTAAAGTGTGCTGTGGACAAAGAAATTAGATTAAATGTCTCGAAAAGTTCAAGAAAGGAACATAACCACGAAAACTGGAGGTGAAGGAAATAAAGGCAAACCCTTTGAAACTCAAATTCAAGAAGAAAAAAAAAGGCTGGGTCCTAAGTCTTAATGGGACCTATGTCCAATGTCATATTTTTTCATCAAATATCTTCGACATTTATGACGGTGTGAAAGTTTTTGCATAATTAGTGCTATGACACTTTTTTTTTCTTCAATTTTTACAGTATTTGATGAAACTCGGCTATTTTTTACTTAAATTTGAGGATTTATGCTTTTTAATAGATATTAACTTATTGTTGAAAGGAGATACTCATCTCCCTTTGGTCACTGACCAGCAATAATATCTTTATTTTTATTATTTACTGAATAGCAATATTAACATTAATATAATTTTGTATGCGTATTAATTACCATACTTCTTATCTTCATGGGACAGAAATTCCCTCAGGCTGCCAAGGTTTCCTAATTTCATACCAAGAGGTTAACTGGGAGATATGAAATTATCTAAGAGCACGTTAGAGAGAGGAGAGAGAGAGAGAGAGAGAGAGAGAGAGAGAGAAGAGAAGAGAGAGAGAGAGAGAGAGAGAGAGAGAGAGAGAGAGAGAGAGAGAGAGAGAGACCTGTATGTGCGTGATGATTGAATTTAGCAATTATTTTACATAATAAGCAACCTAATGCATGAACACCAAGCAGTAAGACGTCGTAGAGCGGTAGTGGCTGGGATGGAGGCGTTAATGTGAGGCGGAGGCAGGAGACGAAAACGAGTGTGCATTGGAGGAGGAAGTTAACTAATCCCACGTTGAGTGACAGACGAGATAAGACAAGGCAGGATGAGACTAAACTAAAATAGAGTATAGTCGTGAATAAGATACGAAAAGAGAGGGGAAAAGAAAATAGACGGGCATGTATGGAATTGAAAAAAAAATGGAGAGTGGAGAAGGAAGGTAAGGAGGAGGATGAAAAGAAGCAGATGGTTTAGGATGAAATGTAGTAGTAATGAAAAAACAAAAAACAATAACAATATGAAAAATAAAAGTAACAAGGAGGAACCAATAACAACATTAATGCTGCTGTAACGGTGATAAAGTGTTGTGTAATAGACAGGAATAGAGTAAATGATTAAATAGGATAAATACTTGAAAGAGGACGAGGTAACCAATTACAGGAAGGAGGAAGATTAAAATCAGAAAGGAAATAAGGCTCCTATTGAATTAAGAGCCTCATTTCAAATGCTAAAAGACCTGGTAATATAAACAACACAGATACATTTAGGCAGTAGAAGAAGACGGAAGGGACGAAAAATCTGTCTTACGCGAGGGAGGAAGACATATGCACACCTATAATCAAAGATTCTTTTTGTTTCTGGAAAGATAAATGCAAGGCAAAACAGGGAGAAGCTAGACTCCGGTACGGCCCACGACGTTGTAGCACGGAGAGAAGATTGGGTGGAGAAAAGAGAAGACGTTTACGAGTCAAGAGTAAAGCTTTTTACCATGGAGATTAAAACTGCAAGACACCAAGAAAGATAGGAGTGAAGAAATTAGTTGTGTGAGGGAGAAAAGCGGTGGTGGAGGACGAAAGTGGAAGGAGGGAGGACTGGTGTTAGAAATAGCAGTACTGGTGGTGGAAGTAGTGGTAGTGGTGGTGGTGGGTGAGCTAGTAGCAAGAAAGGAGGAACAGTGAGAAAGGTTGTGTAGAACTGACAACTGGCGTGTAAAATATAGACCAGGAAGGAAAGAAAGGAGCGATATACGGTGACAACAGACGTGTGGGAAACAGTGGTGGTGGTACAATGTATAGTAGGGTGGCCGGATAAGAGAGAGAGAGAGAGAGAGAGAGAGAGAGAGAGAGAGAGAGAGAGAGAGAGAGAGAGAGAGAGAGAGAGAGAGAGAGAGAGAGAGAGAGAGAGAGAGAGAGAAAAAAAAAACGTAGGTAAACCTTACGTACAGCATTATACGGAAATGTATCTCTACTGTTCCTGAATAATGTACATCACTAAGATCACCGCCTCTCTAGCTGTCTCCCTTTCCCTCTGCGTCCTTTCCTTTGTTATACTATGTTCTCGTGCTGTAAACGTGGGGTGGAAGGGGAAAAGAGAGAGATAGAGAGATAGAGAGAAAGAAAGAAAGAGAAAAGAGAGATATATATAGAGAGAGATAGAGAAAAAAAAGAGGAGAAAGAGAGACAATGAGGGAAAGGAGAGAATTAAGGAAAGACAAAGGAGTGGAGGGAGAAAGAGCTTAGAAACACGACTAGAAAGGGTACAAAGTGAGAAATGAGAGAGAGAGAGAGAGAGAGAGAGAGAGAGAGAGAGAGAGAGAGAGAGAGAGAGAGAGAGAGAGAGAGAGAGAGAGAGAGAGAGAGAGAGAGAGAGAGAGAGAGAGAGAGAACGAAAAAAATAAATAAAGACACATACAAGCAGACTGGAAAGGAGATATATATTAACAAAGACACATATTGTCAGACAGGTAAGGAAGCAAGGCGCCGGATAATGGCCAGCGGGAGCAGAATCGAGTAAAGGGCGTGTGGACGGTGGGTGTCGGCGCTGAGGTAATGAGCAGTGAAGAACATTTGTTAACGGACTTGTTATAGGTCACTCACAGGTTACCCTAAGCATGTTTTTTTTTCCTGCTCTTCTGTTTCTTCTGCTCTTATTTGTTTTCTAATAATAATGATAATGATGGTGATAATACTTACTATGGTAAAATGATAATAATGATAATGATGATAATAGTGATGATAGTAATAATAATAATGATATAATTATTAATGTTAATGATAATAATACCAATATAATAATCATGATCATTTTCATTATTATCATTATTACTAAATATATTTGTCATTATTGTTATAATTATTATTATTATTACTGTGAATAAATTGTGTCAATATCCAGCCCGTGTCTCCTCCATCACCTTTTCCTAGACTTGTCGATAAGTCCACACAAAATTATTAATATTATTATCATTATTATCACTATTATTATTATTACTATTATTATTACCTCCGCCAACGAAGTTGGAGGGGTTATGTTTTCACCCCGATCTGTCTGTCTGTCTGTCTGTCGTCTGTTTTGTTAGTGTACAGGATTTCTCAAAAAGTTACGAATAGATTTGGACCAAACTCGGTATACCAAGTCTATTTGGTATAAGGAAGAACCGATTTAATTTTGGATGAAATCTATTGACAACTGTTGCCATGACAACCAATTGATTAAATATTCGGCAGGAGGTATGCGCTCATACTGAGTGCATATATATATATATATATATATATATATATATAATATATTATATATATATATATTTTTTTTTTTTTTTTTTTTTTTTTTTAAACTTTTTTTTTTTTTACTTTTTATATATGCGGGCAGAGGTATGCGCTCTACTGAGTGCCCCCCCCCCCACCCTAGTTGTAATTGTTATATCAATAATAAGAAATACAAATACTATAAGTATAAACAATAGTAATACGAAGAAGATGGAAGGATGGAGGAGCAGAAGACTTGTTGCTTTCATTTATATTATCCTATGGTTATATTACTATATAAGCATTATGGATGGCTTAATAATTCGCGTGCTTGGTTCACGAACAAAGATAATCAGGGAGCAAATTGTATGTAATGTGAAGACAATTTCTGACTGCCCTTTTTTTATGCTACAGTCACTGCTCATCCAATAGAGAACAGGTACCTTTTATTTGAAAATTGTAGTCTTTGTGTGGTGACAAGTTCCCGGAGGAGCGGGACGTCAATGCTGCCTTTCTGTGTGTGTAGTAGTATGTGTAGTGCATGAATGCTAGCAACAACTAATAAACTGTAGTATTGGTGTACTAATGAAGTATATGAGGTTTTCTAAGTGTTTAGCTCAATATCCTACCGCAATTGTTGTGTTGGCCAAGCGGAGTTAGTTGACCATCAGACCATCAAGCATTTCACAACATACAAGTGCATAAGTAAGTAAGCACATGAGGTGGGACAAAGTTGATATAACTATGAAAAAAACCCAGTGCTGCTGTATTATCTTTGATCGAAGGTAATCAATGTCTCCGATGCAAGGCAAATGGACATATACGCACTACAGTGCACAGGAAAGGCATGAATGTATGTCTACATAGCATAGTGTTTACAAACCACCAACTATGTTTGTAACCATTCGTACAGGAGTGCTATAATCTTTATCATGAGTATGTGGGCAGTGGCAGACTGACACACACAGACAGGCATAGGGAGACACACACTTTAGTCAGAGGCTAACACACAGGCAAACAGAAGAAAACAAACAAACAGGGACAATGAGACACACAGACAGGCAGACTGAGAGTTGAGACACACAGACAGGCAGAGGGAGCCACATAGATAGGTAGAGGGATGATAATGATAAATATAGTTATAATAATATGTATCATAACAATAATAATGAATATGATGATAATAACAACATTAATAATATAACATTTATGAAATAAATATAATGATGATATTAATAATCATAATAATTAAAATAACATAAATAATAATAATAATAATAATAATAATAATAATAATAATAATAATAATAATAATAATAATTGTAATAAAACCATTAATCATAACAATGACAACAACAATTATGAAATGAACCCATAACAGTTAAGTCGCCACACGTATGCAGTAATGTTGCATAAAATGTGTTGGAAGAAATAACAGTTGTAATGAAAACTCTTTAGCTCAAAAGTTCTGATCCCACTGTTGTAGTTGAGCCTCTGGATCGTCTCTATTGTGCTGCCCAGCATAACTGCCACGTTTACATATGCTGGAGAGCGAATGTTGGGTGCAAGAGAAGTGTTGCAAATTTTCTGTGCCAGGTAGCTACCTATGGCACTCCGTCCAAGTTGGGATCAGACCCTATGGGGCGAGAGCCTCCCAAAGCAGCCACTATAGCCGCACCTCGATGCCAGGCGCACGAATTCCCATTTTTTCAATTACAACTATTGAGTATTTTTGGGGAGAGTTTCGATTTTTTTCCAACCAGTCTCTCGAGTATTCCGCGTTAAATGGTATTGGGTCAAACTCGTTGATAACAGATAGACATACCAATAGCTCTCAGTGATAAAAATGATAACATTGTTGTCCTACGGTTACTACTAGTACTGGAACGTAATTATAGTAAATACATATAAGAAAATAACATATTCATAGTTCCTCAGTGAACGAACTTTTCATATCAGGCTTACCTGTAAAAATGATCATGTAAGGTCTAGAAAAAAAAGAAAAAAACACACACACACACGCACGCACGCACGCACGCACGCACGCACCCACACCCACGCACCCACCCACCCACACCCCCACACCCCCACACACACACACACACACACACACACACACACACACTCTCTCTCTCTCTCTCTCCTCTCTCACGTACACACACACACACCGCCACGATGGTCAAGTGGATAAGAGCGTTAGCGCGCCATTCTGTGCTTAGCCGGTTCGAATCCTCACTGCCCCCGGGAGTTTTCACACCTCGGGGTGTGTGAGGTCTCAGCATTACCCAAAGATCGGTAATAATGAGCTCCAAACTCGCACCGGAAGGGTGAAACTGGCGATCGCGAGTTTGACTCGCGTGCACAAGACCATGGGTGAATGGCACACACATTTTTTCATGAACGTAGCAGGAAGGAAACAGACATGAAGTGTTTTTCTCTGCGGTTGTTGTCCCTTGATATAAGATTGCTCAGTGACATGAGTGTTATTATTAGTTATTATCATTTCCGTGGATTACCTTGACGCCTGTGCATACTGCTGTTACCGTGTGGTGTTCTTATTGGTGGTAGTAATGCCGGGATAGTTGTTGGGGTGATGGTGCTCTTAGGAATTATATGAAGGTAGCACTCACCGTTTGTAGTGTTGTTAGGAACATACTTCATCTTGCCTTGGAATGGTGATTGCTTTGGTAGTGTGTGTGTGTGTGTGTGTGTGTGTGTGTGTGTGTGTGTGGTGTGTGTGTGTGTGGTGTCATTCACCCATGGTCTTGTCCACGCGAGTCAGACTCGCGATCGCCAGTTTCACCCTCTCAGTGCAAGCTTGGAGCTCATTATTACCGATCTTTGGGCAATGCTGGGACCTCACACACCACACACCCCCATCCCCTTGCTCAAGGGGGACGGTACCGCCCGAATTTCACAGTGGAAAAATCCCCGGGAATGAACGGGGTCGGGGATCGAACGCCGGACCACAGAATGATACCGGTCGTGTGTGTGTGTGTGTGTGTGTGTGTGTGTGTGTGATTATGCGTGTGTGTGTGTGTGTGTGTGCGTGTGTGTGTGTTTGGTTGTCTTTTAGGTAGCGTCTGGTAATGTGGTTTCGGTGATAACAGATGTACTAGTAGATTTAGCTTGATATTATTTGTGAAGATGATTGTGGTAGTGGGCAGATGTACAGTGTTTGTGGTGAGAATGGTTGCTGCTCGGCTTTGCTTATATGCATTTTTTTTCTAGGTTTAATTGTTACGTAGTAAAAGGGTAAAGCAAATTTTGTCAACAATCTCGGGCTACTTTTAGCAGCCAGGAATCCGAAAATATTTTGCGTCACATATAAATGAAAACTTTTGGCGACATAATGAGGGTATGTGGTATGTGGTGGATGAGTGGCGTCACATGTGATGGTGACTGGTGTTAAAAATTGTGTTAAAATATTTTGGTAACATCAAGTGGCAATGTTAGTAGTAACAGTAGTAGAATAGTAGTAGTAATAGTAGTAGTAGTAGTATACTAGAGTAAGTGGTGGCAGGAGTAATATTAGTAGTTACTGTATAAATAGTAGTAATATATGTATGAAATATTGTGTTTGTTCATCATAATGGTGTGTGACTATTATTATGATCTGGGAAATGACGGTACATGGTCTCTACGCTCATTCTTAGGGCTATTGGTAAGAATACCAGTAATGTCAGTGACTGTGCTGTAGGGACCAGCACATGTCACACGAGC
>JACEEZ010020489.1:0-2500 GCA_016584305.1 Chionoecetes opilio | reverse complement strand
GTCATTCGTCAGCTAGTCGCTGTTGGACCAAACTGACGGGAATACTAAATACTGTTAACTGGCTTTGGTTATTACTAGACTCATAGAAGTTACGTCGGAGAGAGTACTCGAGTTCGATGGCCATTTTGTAATCATAGTTAGTACCTGCAGTGCTTAGCTTTCTGCCAAACCGAGCTGACCCAGCCCCATATAAGTGTAAGCCATCGATTGCCAACTGGTAAGCCAACTTGTTGTCGATTGAAAGCATGCCAGAGTTTTGCAAACTCAACGCCTTCTTCTGAACAGAGGGTTTTAATATAGCTATTTACGCTCAAGACATACTTATAGAAAGTACCGATCCTGCGCACAGATCCTGAGACGGATGCCTGAAACAATGATATTAAAGGTTTTACTTTTGTACTGCCGGATCGTCTGCCTGCATTTCTCCAGCAGTTCCTCGGAGCTGGTGTTTACAACATAATTTGTGCCAGCGTATAATGTATGACAAGAAGAGTGTTTTCAGTATTGCCGTCAATTGCTTCATCGCAGGGTGCCATGATGTCAAGTGTGTAGGGATATTGGGTTGCCAAGCGGCATCGGGGCCAAAAGGT
The DNA here is from genome assembly GCA_016584305.1 of Chionoecetes opilio. NCBI lineage: Eukaryota > Metazoa > Arthropoda > Malacostraca > Decapoda > Majidae > Chionoecetes > Chionoecetes opilio. Next base: position 1,910 of record JACEEZ010020489.1, on the reverse strand, counting down.
CCTGGCCAAGTTATGGCCCGCTAGTGGAGGACATCACCGCCACTGCCGGTGACGAGCCATCCGCTACAACAACACTCACCCTCGCCGAAAATTCCAATTTACAGCGGCCGCCCAGGAGCAGGAGTGTACTGTGCACCACCACACAGCAATAAAGCACCGGCTGGGACCCCGCGTGCAGCCCATTGGTCTCACCATTTGATGTATACTCGAAAGAAAAAATTATTTTCATTGTACGTCCCTCGATAAACGTGGTCTCTCCACTTGTCCAGCAAATTCAATATCCTCCAGTGGGCGTGAAGGGAGACAGGGAGAAAAGGAGAGAGGGAGAAAACAGGACGTGTGGCGCATAGACAAGCGTCAAGATCTCTATCAGACAAGCTTTATTGTAGGTTTTCCTGGGCAATGGGGCTGAGATGATCGTTGGTATTGAGCCGTAATAGTATTTCAGCGGTGACGTGAGGGGAGGCCTCGGGAATAGGTGATTCCCAGAATGCACAAATGACAGCAAGGAAATGGAAGGGAATTTAAGGTAGAGAGACTCGCCGGCCTATATAGGGACATATCTCGAAGAACAACTTAAAGCGTTAAAAGGCTAGGTCAGAAGGATTATGAAAATGTAAAGCATGAGTTGCTGCTTTCCTTTTCATCCATTGTGAGGAACTACACCTGCCTCGTTCCCTCCTACCGGAGGACGGTGATTACCACTTTCACCAGCCGACGATGCTTCGGGGCTTCAAGTGCTTGTTGGCCTGTCACGTCAATACTCCCGCCCCCGTGTCAAGGGGTAAGGGGGTACTCTAGGCACGGTGATGACGGAGCCTCGCCGTCCAGGATTAAGCTGACAGCAATAGCTCTCTACCCTGACAACACCTCCCACGACCAGCTGCTGTTATCAGGCCTTGAAGGCACTTCTGAAGACTTGGCCGCTCTCCAGACTGTCCTTCGCTGTTTTGACACTATTCAACACCCCCCGCTGCCTGAAGTGGTAACTACGTTGCTGAAAATTGCTGCTGCAATACTCATTCTCCAGGCTGCGGTACAGTGAGTTAATTGGGTGACATTTGTCTGCTCTGATATCACTAGCATTAGTTCCCGAGCAGTTAGTTGATTGGTTCCTGTTGCTTGGCTGCTAACCAGTTATTGCTATTTGTTATGGAAATATATTCGGGGTAATCATACTCCTTGACTTTTCTTCCCCCAGTTTCTGAAGATTGATAATATTAATTGATAACCACCTCGGCCCTGACATATTTAGCAACCTCGACAACATTAATTATCAATTAAACTATTTTACTTCTTGGGATTATGTACGTTAATTGATTGTAAGTCGCCGCTGCGCGCCATTGTTGTCTGAAGCCCCGGAGCAATGTTTGAGAGTTTTTGATTTGATTTACTTGAGGTGCTGTCTATTTTTGGTACATATTTATTTTGGGTTTTTGTTAGAGTTTTGGTGGTGGTTGGTGATTTAATTGTTATTTATTATCTTGTGTTAATCTGTATTTGGTCTGCAATGTCTTCGTTCGAAGCACTGAAGGAGCAGGGCGAGGCCCTTGTTCTGCAAGGAACGGATATTGGCCATTGGATCCTGGAACAAGAAAAGATCGAGAGGGAAAAAAGACAAGCAGTTAGAGAAGAAAGACAAGCTGAAAGAGCGAGAGAGAGAGAGACGCTGCAGAAAGAGTAGAAAGACAAGCTGAGAGAGAAGCTGCAAAGAGACAAGGTGAGAGGAAGAAGGAAATTAAACTGGCCGAAATTGCAACTCAAGGTAAGCCCTGAGTCCAATTACCATTTGATTATGTCTCTAGGCTAAGTGTACCATCATACAAGGAATAGGAGGTAATAGCCACCTACTTAACGAGGTTCGAGCGAGTGGCCGATATGCTGGTACTCCCGAGAACCTCGCCGTAGGT
>JACEEZ010020488.1:31953-56965 GCA_016584305.1 Chionoecetes opilio | reverse complement strand
AGTAGCTGCCATAAGTACATTTTCTGATTCCGTATGGAAGCGCTGTGTTATGATGTCGCGAACAATGCTTTGGCGCGCAGTGTACTTAGATCAGTAGCCGAATTTTTTTATTAATTGTACATAATGAATTGGAAAACAAGTCCCTCCCTGTGCCACTTATCACCAGCATCACCTCTCATCACGCCGCATCACCACCAGTGGCAGTGATGGAGGGTGTTATGAGGCTGTGACCCGTAATGGTGATGCATCATCACCACCACTTAGTTGGTGACGAGACCACCGACAAACTGCTGACTGACTGAACGATGAATGATGCCACCAATAATGATTAATATAGTAATAATGATTCCAGGACCAGATGAAGTGTATCCCAGGGTATTAAAGGAATGCAAGGAGGTTGTTAGTGAGTCGTTAGTGCACATTTTTAGGAAATCGGTTGAGATAAGCGATGTGCCATTATTGTGGAGGAAAGGAAATGTTGTTCCCATATTTAAGAAGGGAGACAGAGGACTAAAGTCAAATTATCGACCCGTAAGTCTAACATCAGTGGTGGGTAAATTATTGGAATCTATTATTGCAAAAAACCTTAGAGAGCACTTAGATAAACATAGTTTGATCAATGATTCACAACATGGATTCACCAAGGGTAGGTCATGTCTCACCAATTTATTGAGTTTTTATAGGAAAGTTTATGAGACGGCAGATAATGATAAGGATTATGATATAATATATCTGGACTTTAGTAAGGCATTTGACAAAGTACCACACGAGCGACTCTTAAATAAGGTTAGGGCTCATGGTATAGATGGGAAGGTTCTTCATTGGATCAGAGCTTGGCTAAGTAATAGGCAACAAAGGGTTACAATTAATGGTTCCAAATCTGAATGGGGACTGGTGACAAGTGGAGTTCCACAAGGGTCTGTTTTGGGCCCATTACTATTTTTGATTTACATCAACGACTTGGATAGTGGGATTAGCAGTGATATCAGCAAGTTTGCTGATGATACTAAGTTAGGTAGGATTATTGGATCACAGTCTGACGTAAACATATTGCAGGGAGACTTAGATAAACTTAACGAGTGGGCAGTCAGATGGCAGATGGAATTTAATATTGATAAATGTAGCGTTATGAATGTTGGTAGAAAAAACCCTGGTAATAGATACACCATAAGCAATGTATCGCTGAAAAGATCAGAAGGTGAAAAAGATCTTGGAGTGAGGGTGAGCCCAGACCTCCGACTTAGGAAACAATGTATTGAGGCCAGAAATAGAGGTAATAGAGTATTAGGATTCATTACCAGAAGTGCTAAAAGTAGAAGTGCGGAAGTTATTCTAAAGCTTTATCTGGCTCTAGTCAGGCCTCACCTAGACTATGCAGTTCAGTTTTGGTCTCCATATTACAGGATGGATATAGTGTTGTTAGAAAAAGTGCAGAGAAGGATGACCAAAATGATACAAGGGATGCGTAACTTTAGTTATGAGAGGAGATTTAAGTTATTAAAATTACACTCACTCGAGAGACGCAGAGTAAGGGGCGATCTGATAGAAGTTTTTAAGTGGATAAAGGGATTTAATAAAGGAGAGGTAGGAAAAGTTCTTACGGCTTTTAACCAGGGTAGAGCAAGAAGTAACGGATTCAAGCTGGAAAAGCGTAGATTTAGAAAGGAAATAGGGAGGAACTGGTTCACAAAAAGGGTGGTGAATGAGTGGAATGGTCTCAGTAGACAGGTAGTTAGTGCTGAGTCATTGGGGAGCTTTAAAGGGGAGCTGGATAGGTTCATGGATGGGGATGAAAGGTGGATGTAGGTAGTGTTAGGTGACAGGAACTACCACGTGTAGGCCTCGCGGCCTCTTGTAGCTTCCTTATTTTCTTATGTTCTTATGTTCTTATGATTATGATAATACTAATGATAGTATACTTAGCTAAACACAGAAAAGCCGAAATCTTGTTACTATGAAAAGATCGGCGTTTGTCATTAAGCACTAAGACAGAATTACAAGCAATAAAATATGGATTTCAATTGATGAAACAACAGCTGAAAACTGAATTTCCCCTTCCCTTTGGGCCAAACATGACGACGGGTTTAAATTATAATATATATTTTAATTATAAAAAATTAGGTTAAACGGGCACAACAACTCCAACCCTTTTTTATTTAAAAATCTTCCCCTCTACTCACCAAATTTGGGGGGGAAACCTGAGGCGGTCGGGAAACGGGGTCAAAAAAACATAAGAAAAAAAAAATTTGGCCCGGGGAACTTCGGGGTTTCTTTTCAGAGACACATTTTATTTTTTCAGGGCCCTACCTATTTTGCGTTTTTTAAGGGAGATATAGACCAGCGGGCCAGGGGCCTTCACCCTAGATGAGAAGGATACCAATATTGGAGAAAATGTGGACATCCCCAGGTGAAAGCGTGTGATTTTTTGAAAGGGCCCTTTCGCCGGGTACCACTGGTTCCCGTGTAAACCCCGGGGGGCCCTTTTAAAGGGGGCCCCTTTTTTTTCGGGCTAGCATAGATATTGGAGATCCACAAAAAACCAATTTTACATGGCCAAGTAAAACCCCCCCAAAATTGTAAAATGCCCCAATGCCAGAAAAATTACCCCCCGGCTTTTTTTGGCCCCTTCCAGACGGCCAAAAAGGGCCAAATTTCGCCCTTTACCCATGGGGATTTTTTAAAAGATACCGATCGGAACCCTTTTTATAGGGAATAAATTATTTTCCCCCAGAGTGGGAAATTTGACCCATGCCAGCCCAAATTTTTCCTCTGCAATGGTGCCGCCAAACCCCTTTAAAGTGAGCCCCCACGACCCCCCGCCCTATCTTGGCTACCCCAAACATTGAAGAAAACCGAAGGGAAACCCAAACTTAATTGAATGAATACATTCCCCAAGTAGGAAATAAACCCATACCAAACAAATTTTTTCCTCCTTTCAATGGGGGCCGCCAAAACCCTTAAAGTGAGCCCCACGACCCCCGCCACTCTCTGGGGCTGGGCCCAAACGAGTTTTTTCCCTTTACCAGAGTAGGGGAAGACTTTTTTCTTCTATTTTAAAGCTCCCCGTAGATCCCCGGGTAAAGTCGCCAGGACAACTTTTTTTTTCTTTTTTACAAAAACTGTGGTGCTTTTAATCCTTACTTTCTACATCCATTTTTTCCAAGGAAAATTTTTAAAGGGGGGCTATCGGGGAGAGTCGTGTCTTTTTGTGTCTTTATCTGTGAAAATTTTAGGGCTAAAAATAAAACAAATTACAAAAATTCTACAAAGGGGCTCCCAACGTAAGGTCGCCATTTTGGGGTTTATTTACTGATGTCGTAAGCGCCGTCGTCCCCCCAAAAAAAAAAAAACTCGTAGTAAAATTTTTGAAACCGTATATTTTTTTGCAGAACAAAGCTAAAATCGCTGAAACAGGGAAAGATTTTAAAAGTCATGATAAAAAACCCTACGTGTTAAATCTTCATGGCACATAAAAAATCAGTGAAAGTTTATTTTTCGTAATATAGGGGCCCCCTGGGACACCCATTGCAGGTGGCGACTTCACTGTTATCTACGGTACTCATTTCTTTTGGCATTTGTGAATGTCCTTTCTCCTCACTTTTTCCCTTTTAAAAAACCCATAAAAAAACCCTAAAAAACCCTTACTTTATTCCAAATCAGTAAAAAAACACATATATTATCATTTTCCCCCCTTTTCTATAATAAACCCACACGCGGGCCCTTTTTAAAATTATCTTTTTTTTTTATAAACATTTTCCGTCATAACTTCTCATCAAAAAACCAAAACTTAACTATATTCTAAACCCATACGTAAAAAATCTAAATAACACGCATGTACCATCATGCACGTGTCTTTATAAAATAGATTTAAAAAAACCCTTTTTATTTTCCAAACCCTCCCTCTCCCAAAACCTTTTTTTTTCCTCCTAAATTTTTTATTTGTTCTCTTATTACACCAATTACTATTACTATCAAAATGATACAGCTATTTTTCCCTAATACAACACTTTTTTTTCCCTATAACAACACTTTTTTCCTAAACATATCACATACAGATGCTAAAAACATCTCTTGCCCCCCCCCCAAAGATTAGAAATTTTCTTTTTTTTCACTGAAATGGGGGTAGTTCGTAAAAAGTCTTGTCGTGGCGTCGGCTGCTCCGAGTTTGAAAACAAAGATCCCCGGTACGGGTCTGTAGCCAGGAACATTAGGTTTGACCTAAAAAAAATTCCCCAAACAATTTAAATTTTTCAGGATTACTCAAAATTTGGGTTCTAAATAAAAATACAAAATTCCCGCGGAATTGAAAATAAAGGAAAAACCCTTAAAAATTCGGGTTCCGGCCAAAAATGATTTTTCCATATCATAACTTTGGAAAAGCAGTAACCTGCACCCAAGTGGTCAACAGTGGGGTGAAAATACCTTATAATAGATTTTTTGGGCACGGGAAATTTATTTATAAACACAAAAATCACTACAGACTTTTTTAAGTGGGAAAAATGTGTAAACATGCCATTATTTTGGGTGTAAAACAATAAAAAAAATTTTAAAAAATTTTTTTTTTAAAGAAAAATTAAAGTAAAACAGTTTAATTTAATTTGTTCTTTGAAAAGGGAAAGGCCCCCTCCACGGTACTTTGGGTCGTACGATCTGATCCGATGGTTTTTCCCTACCACCCCCCAACGTCCGAGGGGGGGGGGGGGCCCCTCAAGACCATTTTCATTTTGGGTTTTATAAAACCGGGGGGAGAGTTTTTCCCCCATGAGGGGCCCTTTTCCCAACGGGGATGGGAAATTTTTATTTTTGGTTTGGAATTCTGATACCCCCACTGGGGAAAGCGTAAACATCCCGGTTTCACACCCAATTTTTCACAGGGGGCAGTTTTTTTTTAATATTTTTCCCGGGAAACCACATAAATATAGTTTTTTTTTTTTGTTTGACTTTTTTTCAACATTAGCCTCACTGTCGCTCACTGTTTTCCCCTCATTTTCCCCCCCAATACTTCATAATTTTCTTTTTTCTTAAATTTTTATCCATTTGTCCTTGCTCTTTATTTCCCCCCAAACTTTCCCATTTTCTATAAAATTTGGGAATAATTTTTCCCAAAAAGTGCTTCTCAAAAAGAAAAAATTAAATTTTGGGTATTTCCTCTCGCGAAGCTGTCGTGGCAAAACTAAAGGGTTTTGGCCTCACGTTTCCACACTCACGGTGCGACCCCGGTCTAAAACCGGAAAATGATCGGGCCCGGATCAAAACCCCCCAACAGTGTTTTGGGTCCCCATCCGCCCAAAGTTTTCAGTGGGGTGGGAAACAGACCAAAAATCACCCCACTCACAAATCCAATTTGTTGGACCCAAACCGATCCGTCCGATGGTCTTTCCGACCGGGATAAACCACCCGTGGGGGGGGCCTTAAAGAAAAAAAAAAATAACGCTTACTGTAAAAGGGTGAAAAAGTTTACTAACCCTTTTTTATTTAAAAGAATGGGGGGAAATGTTTTCCCAGCAACCCCAAATTGTAAAAACCCGGGTTTTAATTCAAAACACAAATGTTTTAAATTTAATTTCCCATCTTTACATGATTGCTGTATCCCGGTCTGTGTTTCCTGGGGGTATTCACAGGGGGCCCCAGAAACATCATCCGAGAAAACCCCAAGGACCTAGGGCCAGAAAGGGGCCACCCCGAGATGAAAGAGATTTTAAATTAAAAGGGGGTTTTTTGGGGCTAATGGCTGGGGGGCCCTTCCCCCTTTTTTTACACTGATTGTGAATCTTTATATCCATCTCAACGGGCCGGGTTGCGGGGAAAGGGAAAGTAAACTGTGTGAACCTAGGGTCTTGGCATGATTTGCGGGCTGTAGTCCTGATGGCAAATGTCTGGCTGATGTAAAATTTAAACCGAAAGATCGGTGTCCCCATATCTGGGTACAAAAACCATCCCAAATACGAGGGCCAAAATGGGTGTTTGTGGGAAACCAACACTTCTTTTCCTTCGGGATAACATGTTAATCAAAGACTCCCCCTGAAATTGGGGGATAATTTTACCATGAAACTGGGCCCGCAACCCCCCTCACTGTTTTTATAATGGGGCATGAAAAAAAGCCAATAAAAAAATAATGGACACAAACTTTTAAAACCAAAAATTTTGTGCCCGGTCCCAAATGCCAGAAAAAATGTGGGAATTTTTGTCACATACATATTTTAAATATGAGGTCTTACCTAAACAAAACCCATATTCTATCTCATCCCGACACAAATACCCCAGCTAATCAAATAACTGGAACTTATCGGTGGATAGTAGGGTTGAATTACGTAGGCCCTTTATTAAAAACTGCCTGTTTTTTGTGATCCAAGGGGGTCAGCCCCCTTTTATCGGGCCGCTCGTGAATTTCGGAGGGGGAGGCGTTTGTTGGGTTTTAGAGGGGTCAATCATTTTCACCCAGTTTAAATTTTACGACGCAGCGAAAATTAATCTGTGTTGTTAAATTTTAACACTTTCCCTTTTATTAACCCCTTATATGTAAAAATTAAAGTATGTACCCAAACTCTTCATTTTAATCAAGAAGAGATGTTTCTAAAGGGGAGGGTTTTGGAAAAATTTTTTATACAAGCCGTTAAAATTTAATAAAGATTTTTATTATCAAGGATTTCCCGGGTTTTACTGACTCCGGGGGTGCGCGAGTTTTCCCCCCTACCCAAAAACCTTTTGGGCCCCGTGTATAATTGTTGGTGGCGGGGAAACTAATGGGGACACCAATGACCACGCTTCTAACCAGGGGCCCAAATTTTAAGGTGGGAAAAGGGTTAATATTACTTGGGGAAAAGTTAATTTATATTTTCCCCAGTAAATTATCATTTACTAAATTACCTTTAAATTTTACCCATTACCCATTAAATTGTATTATATATTTTAAAATCCCTAAGCACTTTTTTTCCCCCAGCAGGGAACCCGGGCAAAAACTCCCTCACTGGGGGGGAGGGGGGGCAAAACCCCCCTCTAAACCCAAATTAAAGAGAGGGTTGGGTTTGGGGGATAAATTTCCCACTCGTTTGTGGGTTTGATGGGGGACAACCCTTTTCCCCCAATGTGCCCATGGGCCCCAAAGATTCTACCTATGAAAAAAGTTTGTGATAAAATTGTAAACCCATGTAAAGCACATTATGGGAAAAGGAAAACGTTTTTGGTATTTTACGGATACGTGACTGCCTGACAACCAAAACGGCGGGGCAGCACGCCGTGCCCCCGGAATGTGACATAAATGTTTTGAAAGGTTTTCCCTGAAAAAACAAATAATACTCAAAAAGCTTTTTTTTCATAATAAGAAAAACAAATCTTGACTAATCAACTTCCTTACACTGGAAACCTTTTAAAACCGTGGGGTTGTAGTGAAACAACATAAAGGGTGATTTAGGGGTCTGATACTCTCAACGGTTAAATCCCGTGTTGTGAACCCGACCCGAAGACCAGTTTTTGTTTAAATTTAAAAAGACACAGACCCCTTTTTGGGATGGGACCAAAAATCTCCCAACTGGGTTAATATTTCCAAAAGCTTTTGCAGGGTGAAAAACCCCGTCCCCAAATTACAGTATTTAAGCAATTTAAAAACACCAATACAGGGTCCCAAGGGGCCCGTATGTTTCGCCCTGGGGATCCTTGGGTTTTGACACCCAAAATATAACCCATTATATGAAAGGGAAATGAAAAACTTATTTATCAGCCCCTAGGGGAAATGGAAAATTTCTGGAAACCTTTTAAGCCCCCAACAGTTCCCCCTGAAAGATTTAAAAAAAAAAGGGGGAAGCTTTTTTTCCTGCGGTTTTTTGGATCAAGCCGCAAAGCCCCCCCTTCGGGGGACTTTTTGGCTTTTCTCCGCGGGGGGGCTATTAGTAGGGCCCTTTCCCCAAACCCCCTGTGTTTGGTGGGCCTTAGGCCCCCCAAAACAATTTTACACACCCCCAAACCCCTTCCACGCCTTTACCCCTTACCCATTAAACCCCTCACCCCCCCACCCCATTCACTCACCCTTACACTCACCCCCCATCTTTCCCTCACCCATCACATTCCCCATCCCCCAAAACCCCCTTTCCCCTCACCCATTACCCATCACCCCCCCCCCATTCACCAAACCCCTTAAACCCCTCACCCCCACCCATTTTATCACCCATTTTCCATCACCAAACACCCTTTACTCACCCTTCCCCCTCAACCCCATCTATTCCCTCACCCATCACCCCACAACCCCTTACCCATCACCCCACCCCTTCACTCACCCATTACCCATCACCCTACATCAAGGTTTCCCCAATTCTCGCAAACCCCCTTTTTTTTTTTTTACAATTCTCCCCTAATAGGCTGCCCAAAAAAAAAAGAAAAAAAAGTTATCGGATCATTTTCATTGGCTTTTAAAAACCCTTTCCCCCGGGGCAAACTGGTTCCAAATTTGCCATATAGGTGAAATTTCGCCACGGGGGGGGGAACCTTTTACCACATACCCAACCCCACACACACCCTTTCGCTTTTATTATTATTAGATGGAGAGCCCGTCACTGGGGGGGGGGAACCCGCCACGTCATGTACACTCGAAACAGTCAGTAAAGCATCTTTGTCCTTTTTTTTAAAAATGAATCACTTTCCCCTAAAAAAAAATGCTGCAGGCCCATTTCAAATTTTTAAACCCCACCGATCACACTGTGCAACAGTGGATTGGGCCCAAAGAAATTTTTTTCCCCCTTTGGGAAAGGGGTTGGAAAGTTTACAGGCCCAAAGGGCCCCCCGACATAACTCTTTACGGTTTGTTTCAAACGGGGGGCATTGTTGGGGGTTAAAGGCCCGGGGTCGCCGCGGGGGGACCTTTCGAAGGGAAAAATAAAGGCGATGGAAAAATTTGAGTTATTTTGGGGCGAAATTATATTCCAGGGGGCTAATTACTGTGCTCTGTTCTCGCTGAAACACCCATAGAGAAGCCTGAGGTAAAGGCCCGATGTGCAGGGGGCTTCTTTCCCCAAAAAACAGAGTCATAACAGAGCCTCATCAAAAGGTAAGCAAATGGTAGGTACGTAATTGTCCCTACCAAATTGCTTACTTCTTAATGAAACCTGCTTTTGCCCGTTTTTTTCCCGTTTTTTGAAGCCTTTTCACATCAACCATCACCTCAAAGGGCTTCTCTAGGTTTTTCAGCGAGCACGGAAATATTGTTTCCTTAATATCAATTTCGCCCAAAAAAACTCGAAAAATTTTTTTAGTTTCGTAGCCTTATACCTTTTAATTGAGTTCCCCTTTTTTTTCTTTTTTCTCATAATTAAATAGGGTAATTTTTTTGGGTTTTTCCCTACTCCCCCTCCTTTCCCCCAAAACAAGCTTTGGGGGCCTGGGGGAAGCCGGGGTTTTTGGCTGGGGTTAAAAAAAAAATATCCTAAACAACCACATAGTTTTTTTTTAGTTTGAGGTGTTGTAAAAAATTTCCTAGATCTAGGAACATTCATTTGTTTCTTCTGAGACGGGGGAACCTGACGATCCCCACAAATGATGACCGAAAAATGTCGAGAACCCCCCAACCACCCGCTGGAGGTTAGGGTTTTTTTTGGTTAGGTTTTGGGTACGTTATATTTGGTTAGTTTTGGGTAGGTTTTATTTTTGGGTTTGGTTTTGGGTTGGTTTTTATTTGGTTAAGGGTTATATTTGGGTTTTGGTTTTGGTTTTTGTTAGGTTTATTTGGGGAGGGTTTGCTTTTGGTTTTGGTTAATTTTTGGGTTTGGCAAATTTTTCTAGATATAAGGTAATTCCCCTAGATCTAGGGAATTTTACCCCCCCATACACAACTCTTAAATTATGTGTTTCCGACGCATAATTTGTTCCCCACCCGAAAACCCGCATTCCCACAGGTCCCCAAACTTGTTTGGGGGAAGTGGGAGAGTATGGACAAACACTAGAATTTTACCAAATTCCCTAGATCTAGGGTAATTACCTTATATCTAGAGAAATTTGCCTAACCAAAATTAACCTAACCTAATCAAATATAACTTAAGCTAACCCAACCTAACCTAACCAAATCTAACCTAACCTCCTAGCGGGTGGTTGGGGGGGTTCTCGACACCTCGGTCATCATTCTGTGAGGATCGTCAGGTTCACACGTCTCTGGACTCAGAAGAAATCCAATGAATTTTTCCTAGATCTAGGCAATGTTTACAACACCCCTAACTCAAAAACTATGTGGTTGCTACGCATATTTTGTACCCCAGCCAAAAATCCCGCAGGTCCCCAAGCTTATTTTATGGGAGAGGGGGAGTATGGGCAAACACTAGAATAATACCCTACTTATTATGAGGAAAGACAACAAAAGGAGCTCAATTAATAAGGTATTTTAATATTATCATGACCATGAATATGTATACAACCTACAAAGAGAAGACTACGACGATGAAAAAATTTCGAGTTGTTTTGGGCGAAATTGATATTCCAGGTACTATATTTTCGTGCTCGCTGACAACATAGAGAAGACCTGAGGTGATGGTTGATGTGCAGAGGCTTCTAAACCAGGAAAACAGTCACAGCAGAGTCTCATTAAGAAGTAAGCAAGTGGTAGGGACACATTACGTACCTACCAGTTGCTTACCTTTTGACGAGGCTCTGTTATGACTCTGTTTTCTTGGTTTAGAAGCCTCTGCACATCAGCCATTACCTCAGATCTTCTCTATAGTGTTGTCAGCGAGAACAGAGCACAGTAATATAGCGCCTGGAATATCAATTTCGCGCAAAATAACTCGAAATTCTTCCATCGCCGTAGTTTTCCCTTCGTAGGTCCACCCGCGGCGACCCCGCCTTATCCCCACAATGCACCGATGTAAACAAACCGTGACGTAGTTATGGGTAGGGTCCATTGGTACATTGGCAGCCATAGAGACAGATAAGCCAATTGCCCCATCAAGAGTGCTGCGTATGATCTCCTGTGGCTGCAAAACTGGATGTGGTAGGGCTTGTAGCTGCCGAAAAGGGGGTTTAAACTGCTCTATTATGTGCAGTCAGTGTTACGGACTTTCATGTTTCAACATCCAAGTTGATTCAGACTGTACCTGGGATACTTGGAAATTAACTAAACGTTATGTAACCTATGTAGACATATGGAATTGCACAAACATTAAGCACTTGACAGCTATTTTCAGCTACAAGTCCACTGGGGAATGAGTCACACAGCAACATGTAATGATGAAGTTTACTTGAAAGCATTTGCGTTATGACTTACCTGTTTTTACAATGGCGTTGTGATACATTTCCACATTCTATAATAAATATTATTATAAACATTTTTCAACCGTTGTACCGTAGTGTTATTCCTTTGTTTTTCTTTACTAACCAATTTATCCGCTGTTGTACTTTAATTTACTTTAAAAAATATTTCTTAAATTTTTATATTTTTTTACACCAAGAATAATGTCATGTCCACACATTTGGCCCACTTAAAAATGTCTGTAGTGATTTTTAGTGTTTATAAATAATTTCCATGGGCCAAAAGATCTATATATACAATATTTATCCCCACTGTTTGACCAAACTTGATGAGATTACTGATTTTTTCCAATGTTATTGATGATGGGATAATCATTATGGCCGCAATCCTGAATTTCAAGTTTTTCTCCTATCTTCATTCCGCGGGACTTTTAGTATGTTCTTTTCGAACCCATCTGAGTGAATCCTGAAAAATCAGCTTGGTTAGGAATTTTTTCTAAGGTCGAACTTAATGTTCCTGACTATTGGGGATATGCAACCCGGCACGGGTCAGACCTGGAAGAGAGTGAAGAGGTCGAACATGGTGTGTGTTTATCACGCCTACAACGCAAGAAGACCAATAACATCTTTGTGGGACATCACTGCCTCCACCTTGTGGGATGATAATCAATATTCAGTTGAAAATACCTATAAGTGATATACTTGAAATGGGTAGCTAAAATGTAACTTATATTCCATCAATCTAGCTGATTTTTTTGGCAGAACCTCAAACAATTGCTACAAAGGTTTTTAACTTGGTATTGGCATGAATAACCTCTTTCTCGGAATAAAAAAAAGTTTACCAAAAATTAACCTTGCCGAAATGGTCAACGGCCGCCATCTTAAAATCCAAACGGGAAGATATCCGACCCGCCGCCCAAACGGTTTTTTTCCTCCTCTTATCCAGTAATAATTAAGCTAGGTCAATAATTTTTACAACCAATGCATGACTATGTACTCCATTAACATACATTTTTCATCAAAAGTGGTACAGTAGTTTTTTTGCAAAAAAATTAAACCGATAAAGGGGTCAACGGGCCGCCATCATTTGGCAAGCCTCTACCCAGCCTTTTATTTCCTTTTAATCCTCATCTCTGTATTTCTTTATATTTTCTCCACTTTCTGTCCACTCTTTTTTCTTATATTTTTCTGCTGTGAAATAGTCTTTCAGACAAACAGCGTCAACTTCATTACTCACTTCATTATTTTTTGGCATGATTACTGAACTACAACAGGGAAATGCCAAGCAAACTAATATGACACAACCAGCAATGACATGTTTGAATCCGCAGTTCATACATTTAATTTAAGAGGTCCTACGATAGGTGGAATTATTTTTCCTTTTGTCCAAATTGTGGACCTTAAAATACAAAAATTATTAATTAAATATAGCTATGATGTAGCTTAAAATTTGACTTTGGCAATTAGAATACTTGGGATTCCCTAGTCCCTGGTATTTTAACAAATACCGCGTAAATGTTGTAGTTAAAATGAATAGTTAGTGTAGTATAATTAAATATATCTACTTTATAAAATATATAGCCTGCTTTTCTAATCTTATAGTTATCCTTTTAATTTGTTATTAGGATCTAATATTCCCTGTTATAACCGTTCTAATTGGTGTTATTTGGTGTTAATTATTCTAACTTGGTGGCCTCCATACACAGATGAAGCTTGCTGGGGTTCAATTTGGTCTTTGATGACAGGTTTCTGGATTTGCAAGAATTTTTGACTTGTGTATGCTGAAACAGTCAAGCACATGATAAGTGGCAAAGCAATTGCAAGAGCCATTCGTGCTCACTTCTTAGTTGCTGCTGCTCTGAATGCTATTTTGTTAGAGAAAGCTATGATTTGCCATTTTCACATGTCACTGAGGATGATCACCCAACACTGAGCAGAAGAGTCAATTTCCATCAAAATGAAGAACCTGAATAAGCTCAGGGCTATTGAAAGGTCTCCTGATGGGACTGGAGACAGTTGGGATATAGATGTTCTGTCATCAGAGTCTGTGACCAGGATTGAACAAGAGAAATCACCCATGTGAAGGATGCGATGGCTGACGCAGCGAACAGCAAAATTGTGGATTCAATACCTTGATATGGTGAAGATCCCTGCAATTGTTTATCAAGGCAGAGCGCACCGGGAATCTGGGAATTGCACCTTGAGCGTAAGGAAAATGCTTAGCCAATATTCGCTGCAGCAGGACAACATCCTATATGCAAAGTCGGACCTACTTGTACTTGCAGCAATGGATGGGCTGGCCGACAAGCCATCCTGAAGTGTTACAGAAATTTTTCTGAGGATTCCATGTGATGTAGACGGAGTGATCGCTACTGGCTGGCTTTTCGAACGGATCTGGTTATTTGAGCAGGTGCTAATGAGAAGCATGAAGCCGCTGGAAGGTCTTACTCATGGCAGAGGAATGGACGAAATTCAACGATTAGTTTGGACGCTATCACTGCCAGCGTGTTTGAAATCAGTTTCATGCAAGAACCTAGCATGCATTCGTTATTGGTCACTAGTTAACCCACACCAGGAGGCTACTTCAGCAAGAAAAGAGCGAGATGGTAGGGATACATGGAAGCTCGTTGCGTTTCTTCTCCCAGACATTGACCCTTTCACTGGAAGATCCTCCATTCACAGCATTTCAAGTGGAGTAACTTGAGACAAAAATGAAAAGGTAAATGTGGACAAGCAACTCCATAGTAGGACAATCATAGCTTCAATGGTTTGGAAAAAATGTCCACGAGTACACTTTTAAAAGAAAGGATCAGGCAATTACCTTGGGTCAAAGTTTTTCGCTCAGCAAAGATGAAGCAGTTGAGAGACTGCATCCCAACTCCTATTCCTCCAGAGCCTGTGTGTGGCTATCTACCAATGAACCCTCACTCAGCAGCAGCAAGAACATTTTCCAGTATGAGCTTTGTGGTTACCCACCTGCACTTTTTAATTCTTTCGGACTAGCCGCGCGAGGCAAAGAAACCGGCTTTGGCATACGCAATATGGGAACTGACTTCCCCTGTACAATCAGGTCACAGTCTTCAGATCCACAGTATCTCTTAGGATGGTGGAGCACTACTTTTCATCGCCTCCCAGGCAAAAAGGTCACACATTTGATGAGATCTGTGCCCGATACCGCAGATATGTCACAACTAGATATGGATAGCAATGCATTGTCCTTTGATGGGGGATATGAAGTGGTCCATCCATTAAAGACGCACTCACCGACGCCGAGCAGGGTGCTCTGTTGGTGTTAAGGTGTTACTGACGCCCTAAAATGGTGTTCAAATTAAAAAGGATGTTTTCCCTAGCTAATCAAAGAAAACAAACATTGTTCCATCAACTTGCTGGGAACGAGTTTGAGGAAGCAGTTTGTAAAGTAGTCCATGCATCTGGGAGACGCTTACGTATTGATGTGAAGACGCTCTAGAACTGGCACAGACAGGAGAAACCATTTGATATCAGATGACACTGACCTATTGGTCCTTCTATGGTATCAATGCCGATAGAGAGACGGTTTACAATATCTACTTCATCGCCTACAACCAAAGGTTAGTGCAAAAAGTGGGAAAGTGCGGGAACATCAAAGAGATGAGGAAATCTTCCGGAGATGTGTTTGTTGCCAACATTCTTTTCATGCCATGCACTACTGGGTTTGTGATTGTACATCCAGTGTTCATGATTGGAAGGCAGCGTCCCTTCGAAAGGTGATGAACATAGAAACTTCCTCAAACTGGCAGAAGTGTTTGGCAAGGATAGCAGTTCAGAAGAGGTTATTGAAGCTGGGGAGAAGGCTTTAGTGTGCCTGTACAATGGTAATGATGGGGAAAACATCAATCATCTCCGACTGAGGCGCTTTAAGGAAAAGGTTGTAAAAAGCTCAAAGTATGTTGAGGCCAAATCATTGCCACCAACAAGAGCAGCTACGAAATTCCACAGCCTTCGAGTTTACTTCCAATTCAGGAATGGAAAGGTAGAAACCAGCTAAAACCTGACGAGTGGGGATGGAAACTTTCAGATGGTAAATTACAACCAATCATGACTGACTTGCCAGCTGGTCCTGTAAATTTGTTGGCTATAATTAGGTGTAACTGTACTTCAGGGTGTAGTACAGCAAGATGCAGTTGCAGGAAACATGGCATTCACTGTTCAAACTTGTGTGGTGATTGCAAAGGCCTCCACTGCACCAACTCACCACAGCCAGATCTTGATGATGATGAAATTACCTGTGACTAGTTCTTGACAAGAAATGTTCTTTGGTCCGTTCATGAACTTGTTCTGTGGTGGTTATGCAAGAGCCTTGCCCCAGCATTCGACCAACTGACCATTCCATTATTGTAAGTTGTACTTATTTTGGACCTATTTTTTTATGAAATGTCAGGAATTAATGTGAAAATTGTTGCCTTGAAAAAGGCTACTTAGTCTGTTTTTGTACCCTTTTATATTCATATTTGTATAAGAAATAAAAAAAAGCATGAAAACAATGGCAGGGGCTAGTCATTTTCTGGTGTTAGTTTATTGTTAAGCATATAGCTACCTATCATTACAATTTAAAACACCAAGAAAATGTCAAGCTGGCTTGGGGTGGGCCCTGTGTGGGTTTTCATGCAAAAAATATATTTTTATTTCTAATTTATCGGTTTTAATTTTTTTGCACAAAAACTACTGTACCAATTTTGATGAAAATTGTATGGTAATGGCAGTACATAGTCATGCATTTGGTGTAAAAATATTATTGACCTAGCTTAATAATTATGGATAAGAGGAGGAAAAAACCGTTTGTGGCGGCGGGTCGGAGATCTTCCCCGTTGGATTTTACAGATGGCGGCCGTTGACCCCTTTCGACAAGGTTAATTCTGGTAAACTTTTTTTTATCCGAAAGAGAGGTTATTCATGCCCAATATCCAAGTTAAAAACCTTTGTTAGCAATTTGTCTGAGGTTCAGCCACATTTTGACTAGACTATTACGTAAGCGTTTATTCACGGATTCTCGAACAACCCATTTTTATATGGCACACAAGATTTCTCCTCCAGGTGTGGAAAGTTTTACGTGTCACTACATTGGGACACGTTTCGAAAACAGACAATGTGGTAGTTGTGACGTCCCACATTGTCATGTATACTTGTAGCAGAGAGATGAGTGAACCGGTTCACCGGTTGGAAGGTCAAAACTACTACAGCTTTTTATACCGGTCAGAATCGGTCCCGACTACATAAGAATACATCACAAGCGTTTAAGTACCGTAAAGTAGATCTTATTGTATATATCCCTCGTGAAGAAGAAATAAACCTGGCTGAACGTTACCTAAATAACAGAAAAACACCAAGCCCTGGTGCATCAGGACCTGGAGGACTAGTGCTGAAACTCGAACTAGGCTGCGATGTTTATCAAAGCTAATTTCATCCTTGCTATGATTATTATAAACGCTTCTTCCCGCACTTAGGTTTTACACTATGTTGTGACAAGAGTGATAGAGGCTGATCGAGTGATAGAGTGATAGAGCTGGGCACTAAATACATTGAATGTATTTAAATACTAAATACATGGGAGAAATGTATTTAAATACTAAATACTAAATACATTTTACGAATGTATTTAAATACTAAATAGTAAATACATCAATTGTATTTAAATACATTTGTAAATACACATACATTTTAACATGTCCGAAAAAACTGGATTTCCTAGGATTTCCTTAGATTTTGGGTTGCCTTAGAAATTTCCTTCTCAGACCTAAATTTCCTTCAAATCAGGACATTTCCTTACAATTGGAAACACTGGTTCACTGTAACATCAGGATTGCCACATAGTTGGACGGGTTTATGGCCAAATTAACTGATAAAAAAGTATTTACATTTTCATATTATGAGTATTTAAATACAATGTATTTAAATACTCATAAATGTATTTAAATACATAACAAACAACCAATGTATTTCTAAATACACATATGTATTTAAATACAAATGTATATAAATACTGCCCAGGGGGGACATTTTCGACGAGGCTCTAAACTACACCCTCTTAGCGTCCTAAGACCGACTTAGTTATACCGGGCCAAGAAGACTACTAAGGAAGCATTTTCGGATGTCATCTTAGCCTCGTGTAAGGCTAAGACCTTCTTAGTGCCACCACTTCCTCTTCAACCAATCAGCGTGCGCGACACAAGTCTGTATTTGGCGGGAAATACGTATAAACAACAATACCAGCCACAGCTGATGACACACACCGGTGACCATGGAGCAGCCCACAGTAAAACTGTCGAGAAAACCGAACTTCATCAGCGAGGAACTGTTTGTCCTGGTGGAGGCTGTCAAGCAGATCAAGAGCACTTTGATGGGAAAGTTCAGTGACTCCCTCACTGCTGCAGTGAAGAAGGAAGTTTGGACATCCATCACTGCAACAGTGTGTGCTCGCGGTGGCGTGCACAGGGAGGTTGATGAAGTAAGAAAGAAATTTGCAGACCTAAGGTCGCAGGTGAAAGGAAAGGCTGCAAAAAACAAGAAGGAACTAATGAAAACAGGTGAGGTATCAAGAATAAGTCTTATTGCCACAGGTATGTGTCTCAGAATAGGGTCAGCAGGTGTGCGAGGGGAGCGATCGAGAGGTTAGGTGTGGGGCGAGGGTAGGTGGAGAACCGAGGTCAGGTGTGAGGGGAAGAGGGGTCNACAAAAGCACAACGGACCAATGTCGAACGACAGCGATTCTCCTCAAGATATCTCTTGATATGAACAGCAGAAGCACTACCATCATCCCATTAGGATCGAGATGTGAGGACGAAAGGTTGTTGTTCAATTAAATTTGTGTGTAAAATTGTAAATTGTAAATTGTGAAATAAATAATACTATGTGAGGTAAAACTTTAATATTTATGTTGAAGTTAAGCCATTAATAAATAATTCAGTAACAATTTTAGTACATTCTAGCCAACAAACTCCTTTTAAAAATTTTACTCAATAGATATAGTGTAAAGGGGCCTCAGAATTAAGGGTCCGCCACATGATCAGGTTTAAGAAAAGGTGCTGATAAAGTTTAAGAACCACTGACCGCGAGTATCTACGGCCGAATACATTAGGCGATCAGCCTGGGGGGTTGGTCGGTATCAAATTAGGGCGAGAATGCTAATAGTGTTTTTTGGGAAGGTATAAATGCCTAGTTAGAAAACATGTGATAGCATTGTGGCAGTGGCAGCTTTATGGGAGTTATCCCCCTTTTCCAAACTGTATATTATATAATTATATAAATATACATACATATAATTAATTTTTTTTTCTTTTTCAGGTGTCGTATTTCATCGGCGAGAGACGGACCGGACGATCGACTGGCGACGTTGGAGACCCTCGAGGAGACCACCACTGCCGGAAGACCAGCCGGCCCGCAGGTCGTGCGTTCAGAGAAAGTCGGGTTTTTGGAGTGGAGAGGTAGAGTAGCAGCCGACTACCTCTCGAAGCTATTGTTGAAGGCTGGTGATGTAGAGAAGAATCCGGGACCAGAATCCGGTGTCGTGGTAGCTGTGGAACTTCAACGTAGGAGGCCTGGAATGTCCGTTAACATGGAAACGCCACAGGCACCCGCCAAGAAACTGTGGCATCATACACCAGCAGTATCCGACGGAGATGAACATTTTGTCAGTCCTCAAAGCATGCCTCCTGGTTAACCTTACTTGAAGCCGCCAAAGTCAGGAACCATGTCCCCATTCTAGACGTTTCAAAACGCTTCAGGACAAAGAAGTTCCAATTATATTCTATCATCGAAAATGTAAAGCATGTTCACCATGAAAAGAGACTTGGAAACTCTGAAAAGTAAAGCAGGTGAATGTAGTAGTGATCTATCTGGTAGTAGTGACTGTCCTCCAAAAAAGTCTTCCAGAACATCAACACATGAATCAAGAGTTTATGCTCCGATCTGCGTATTCTGTAGCAAGGTCAAGTTCAAAAAGCACTCCAATACACTGTGAAACACTTACGCTAGCTTCACAACTGAGAGTAGATCAAACACTAAAGAGAGAGTGCCGTCAGAAATGCAGACGGCAAGAGATAGCACTAACCAGTAGAAACATTATTGCCGCCAGAGGCAACTACCACGCTTCATGCTATAGGAATTACACTAGGAACAAAGAGGACAGCAATGAGAATGAAGAGATAAGTAACAGATGAATTTATACTGTATCACAGGTTGAAAGGAGAAGCTTACCAAGAACTTTTCGAATACATCAGAGAAATTATTATTTCCAACAAGAGGAGTAACCAGTCACCTCCTTGACCACAAAATTGGAATCATTAATGTTGTCTGGTGGAGTTAAATCTCTGAAGGATTCAACAAAGAAGAATATGCACAGAAGACTGAAATCCGAGCTTGGAGGTGCAGTAGAAATATTTTCCGACGACAGGGAAAGTTGTTGATGGTTCCATGCGTGTCTCATAAAGGATGTTGTCTTGGAAAATCAAAATCTACATAGGTGAGCTCAAGCTTTGGAAGCACAAGTCTACAGATATCAACAAGATCATAGATCAGACTTCGTCACATATCCAACGGCATCAAGAAGGACATGATTTTCACCCCGTGGCCTATCATCCGTCTGATGTAGCTACTCATATCGCCATACCAATGAGTTACAGCGATTTCTGGTCGGGCTCCTCACTGGAGATACAACTAGTACTACGAATAAATCCCAAAGGACTGCTATTCCTTGTCGAGTCATTTAGCCAGGACATGATATACGCGTTACACGTGGGCAGTATAAACCACCAAAACATTTCCTGCCTTCCTTATGCGGTAAAAGCACTCACTGAAACACTGAGGTCATTCGGATATGAATAAGTTTGGACAATGGGTGTCTTATGACCAGCTGGAAGAGAAATGATACCGCTCTGTGTCTGCAGAAGTTGGCAATGGGCTTCAACCAAAGAGCTGTTCTACCACTCTCCATCAAGCCCCATGTCTTCACAAATCTTGCATGGGATAATATAGACAGACTAGGAGGAGACACTTACTGGAAAGGTACATCACATCGAGTCAACGGAATAGCGGTCCAGACTAAGTTCTATGGACCTTATCCACCCAGGCCTGAACTTCCACGCATTGACAAACTGAAACAAAGATCAGTCACATTGAACACGAAGAGCTTGAAGTCTATTTAGCCTTTGCACGTGTAGGTCCACAGCCTCTACCAACCAACGAGAGCACATCCTAGAAGCACAAGAGTCTGCTCAGGTCGCCGGTAACAAGAATCTGGTCTGGGTCCTTGCAAGACAAACAAAATCGACTGTCAGACAATCCAAGTTGGACTGGGTTTAATATCAAAACAAGGGACCAAGAATCAATCTCAGAAGATGTTGTTGGGTATCTGCCCACCATCAATGCACCAGCTACAGCGTTGACTACAGTTTATGAAATTATCAAACAGTCGGATCTAATCAGAAAAGAACTATCTCTGGACACAATTGTCGTAGTCATGGATCAAGCACTCTATGCAAAAGCTGTTGAAATTACCTGGAAGCACAAAGAGCAATTTACCATGTACTTTTGAGGATGGGGAACTTTCCACACAATCATGAATGCCCTGAGTATCATAGGAAAGCGATTCTGTGATGCTGGTTTGAAGGACATATGCCATAGAAGCCGGGCTAGTCGCGGAGGGGTCCATTAATGGGGTAATATGCCGGGTAAACAGTACAATCGTGCTATTCAGAGTGCACAAGTGCATCTATGAAGCTTTGATGAGACTGGCATGGACAGAGTTCACACTATGGGTAACAGCAAAGAGGAGATGAGCGCTGTGATCAATCATGTGTAGACAAAGTGAAACGACATAGCTGATGATCTCAACCATCAGAACTTCAGTGACCTCCTCGACAGTCCACAATTATTAGAGTTGATGATCCTGTGGAGAGACTTCTTGGAACACCTCCGCCACAACAATGGGGAACTATCGGAATTTTGGATGTCATACATAGACATGGTAGAGCACGTGATACTTGGCCTTCTACGTGCTTCTCGTGAGGGAAACTGGGATTTGCACATCAATGGCATTAGAACTTTGATCCCATGGTTGTTTTTGCCTACGATAAGATCAACTATGCCAGGTACCTATCTGCATACTTTGCTGAAATGACAAATCTTCCGGAAAAAAATCCTGATGTACATAGAGCTTCCAGCAAGGTAATTTCTCAGTGCAGAGGTCCAGCAATAATCCCTTTGGGCGGATACCTGTAGATCAGACAATTGAGGTTACGGTTAACAAGGACACTCAGACTCCTGGAGCACGTCAGGGTTCAGCCCTAAAAGCAGGAGCCATCAAAGGTACTACATAACAGCAGAGTACCGCAGTGAATTCTTGGACACCTAAGAGACATGGTGCATGGTAACCAATCAAAACTCAATCATGCTGGATCTCCAGCAGCCAAGAATAAATAAAGATGAGGAAACAGTGTCGGCAGTCGTCAGCCTCATTCAAGCCTGGGCCAACCCATTCTCAGAGAAGCAAGACCTCATAAGCATTTCTACTGCTAAATCGGCACACAGAGACATTGCCTCTGACCTGATTAAAGCATGTGCTATTGGAGAGAAAGAGTTATGCCACTTTCCGCAATGAGAGACTGGAGAACGACCCACACCAAAACTATTTCACGATCCGATGAAAACTAACAAGCTGAAGACATTCACTAATATGTGTAAGAATAAAGTATTGAAAACAAGTGGAAGGACATAATCTTGAAAGCTGACCGGTCTCTGTTTGGTCGCATCATAGTGATGGCACAAGGGGCAATCTCAAGATGGAGGACATCCTCTCTCACCCCCTGGGACCACTACCCTGGGCTCTCTCTACCCCAGACGGATTACTCAGGAAAACAAACAAAGCTTCCTTAGCCACAACTTTGCAGAAGAATGTGACAGTAGCAGACCAACTCCTACAAAATCCGGCTTCTGTGATCGATGGAATGAACTTAGTTCAAAGAGTACAGGTTGATCAAGCTACGTTTGGAGACATTGCCACATACAATACTGTCTATGGCATTGCGTGAAGGAAGTAAAAGTACCCGAATAGATGTTGTGTTCGACACGTATCGAAAGAATTCTATCAAGAACAGTGAGAGATCGGCACCGGGGTTGGACGAGACCGGACAGCAGCTGCAGGGTATCACAAGCGCACAGATCGTGAGGCAATGGAGAAGTTTCCTGACAGGAATAACTAACAAAACCAGTCTGATTAGCTTCATTGTCAGTGAATGGAGGAAGCCAGTGCTACAGGGAAGAACTACATAGAGAAGATTCTGTATACAACTGTAGATGACAAATGCTACAAAATTACATCACGGGGCAGTGAAGAGGTACCAGATCTCCAGTGCCAGCAGGAAGAAGCAGATGGGCGCCTACTTTTCCATGCTGATCCATGCTGCTAGACAGGGCTACCAGGCTGTTGTGACTATGCGCAGAGGATACAGATGTCTTTATCATGTGTTGGCATTCCATGACAAGATAGGGGCCCCGTTATTCCAGAAATGTTGGAACTAGAACATAACTAGATTAGTTGACATCGGGAAAGTCGCTTCTGCCACTCATCGGCATAGATGTCTGCAGAGCTCTTGTTGGTATACATTGCATACACTGGATGTGACACTACCAGTGCTTTCGCAGTAAAGTGCAAGCAAGTGCTCCTAAAATTCCGTGACGCAACAACAAAGGGAAATCAGAAACACCATTTACACAGTTGGGCCAGGAATGGGACCTTCCTCAGAACTGATGGACAAACTAGAGTGTTTCACATGTCTCCTCTATGTCCCCAAAGCAGCATTCACTAAGGTCAATAATCTCAGGTACCACTTGTTCTGTGTTAAGAAAGGTGAGATAGAGAGTCATCAGCTTCCACCCTGCAGGGACTGCTTAGTCAAACATGCACAAAGGGCAAACTACAAGGCTGGAATATGGAGAAGATGTCTTGAGCAAGACCCAGGTGTACCAAGTCCCATTGGCAGAGGGTGAAAATTGACATGGATGTAGCTGAGGAATTAATGGTAGTGGATTGGATGATGGTCGGCAGCACCTGAGGCTATCTTGGCCCTACTGGCCTGCCAATGTTCAAGGATGTGTACAACTGCCAAAGTGTGTCTGTCTGGCAAATGGACTTAAGTGCACTGATATGTGCAAACTGTCAGACTGCGAGAATCGTTCATCAGATGATGAGGAGAGCACGGACGAGACGACGATCTTGATGATTAATTTCATAAAAGGTGTGTTCAATGTTTTAGGTAATTAGCGTAGTTATGTACATATATACATATATACATATATACATATGTACATACATATGTATATAAATATTATCCGATTGAATTGGTATATGTATTTAAAAGCGGATTCTAAATACATTTTATACTTGATCATCTTCCCGATTTACCACGTTTAGAAAATTGCCCTAGGCCAGGGGAAAAGTGGTTCTTCCCCTAGAGGAAAAGCCGATTTGGGGGACAAATATCGAAGCTAGGGAACAAATAAGCATACCGTTGGAGAATCACCAGGAAAAGCTCTACATGATAGGCCCATAAAACGAAATTTAAAAATTTCATAATTATTGGGTGTATTTTGGCGGCCATTTTGGAAAAAGGGAGATAACTCATATAAAGCTGCCACCCCCACAATGCTATCAAATGTTTTCTAACTCTAGGCATTTATACCTTCTCAAAAAACACTCTTAGCATTCTCGCCCTAATTTGATACCGGTGAGCAAAATTTCGGACCGGGGCTGACCGACTACATGAGATTAAGAAAAGACTACACTTATTATTTTTTGTTTACATCAACGACTTAGATTTAACTGTCTTAGATAGTGGGCTTAGCAGTGATATCAGCATGTTTGCTGATGATACTAAGATAGGTAGGATTATTAGATCAGTCTGATATAAACGGTTCGCAGGGAGACTTTTTTTAAGAACATTAGAACATAAGAAAATAAAGACGTTACAAGAGGTCGTGAGACCTACACGTGGTAGTTCCTGTTACACTACCTACATCCACCTTTCATCCCCATCTATGAAATTGTCTAGCCTCCTTTTAAAACTCATTCATTTTTCCGTAAACAAAATATATAAGTAAATAAATAACATCAATCGGGAAAATTACCCGGTTGACAGGGTTGTTGATTAAACAAAAACAAAAATCCGATATATTTGATTTAGATAAGATTTATTTGATTTAAATCAATTTTTTGTTTATTTATTTGATGTTCTACAATCTACATGAAAGCTAACTACTACAGGATATTATTTAGCATATTTATAACTAAAGAGATAGAATAAGTGAATAAAAAATGCATTATAACATGAAATACAGATGAATTTTTCACATTTTATATTTCTATGATGGACGTTTTCACATCAATAGGCCGATGTCTGTAAGCACGTTTTCGCTACGTTTGCCAGGCCGGTCTAGGCTGGCCCAGGCTGCACTGATGCTCGCGAAAACACATCCAGACTGATTCGTGGTTCTTATTGTCTGGGGGATCGAGTGGG
Organism: Chionoecetes opilio; assembly: GCA_016584305.1. Classification (NCBI taxonomy): domain Eukaryota; kingdom Metazoa; phylum Arthropoda; class Malacostraca; order Decapoda; family Majidae; genus Chionoecetes; species Chionoecetes opilio. The sequence goes on along the minus strand of JACEEZ010020488.1, from coordinate 32,195 downwards.
CGGTCTTCACCGTCCTGCAAGTTTTACCCCCCACCCCCAAGACACACCAAATGATTATTAATTTGACCTCCGGTAATAACCTAATGGTGCGTCCACACTGGCAACCAAAACATGTTGGAAACACAAGAGTAAAAACCATAGTAGGCAACATGTTGTGAGGTCGGGAATGATTCAATGTTATAAACATGTTGGCACTGATATTTACGTATATGTGATATGTTGGTAAACCGATGTGGACGAGT
>JACEEZ010020488.1:20101-31096 GCA_016584305.1 Chionoecetes opilio | reverse complement strand
TAACAACGAACGATAAAAATTTTTTTTTTCTGATGTGCCTTTAGTTTTTCTGGGGTGTTTTGATGTTTTGAATTAATCTGCTAACCGTTTGTCGCAATTTTTTTTTTTTTAGGTAGATAAAGGTTAGTTGTTGTTTTTAGTTTTTTTTGTTGGGTAAAGGTTAGGTTAGGTAAAGGTTAGGTTCATCGTTTTGTTTAATTTTTGCAAAAAAAAAAAAAAAAAACGCGACAGAAACGGTTAGCAAATTCATTCCAAACCCAGAAAAACAGAAAAAGCACACCAGAAAAACATAAGGCGCATCAGAAAATCGTTGTTTGGGTGAAACTATAAATTGACCGAAACGACTATGGTTTCGTATACGAAACAACTTGCTGGTGTATGAATCTACTGGTGTACGAAACAACTTGTGTACGAACTGACTGCACCCCACCCAGTGTCACACACAGTTGTTTACTCATAATAAATAGGTTATACAGTGGAGTGCCCAGTGCAAAGATGAGGGTTAACAAGGTTAAGATAAGTGAAGAAGGTTAGGATATAATTATATGGATAGTGTTACCCTTAGTCACCCCTAAAAACATTTTCTGTGGAGTGATATGATTGTGGTCCCGTAAATTAAGCGAGCATGTTGATGAGCTGGATAGAAAGTGGAGCGGGGTTCTCTTTTCGGGTGGACAGCTTAGGAGCTGGGTGTGGAAGCTCCGTGGGAGGCCACGTGTTGTTGCTGAGAGAGTGGTACAGGGAAGTAAATTGTGTGTTGGGTGTGTGCTTGAATTGGTGATTGACTTGGTGTATGATTGACTGATGGTGTATGCTGGTTGTGTGGAGGCGTGAGCCTGTGTGGTGTGAGCAGCAGCTGGTTGTGTGGAGGCGTGTAGCCTGGTGTGTGGTTTGTGTATGGCTGACTGGCGTGTAAGCCTGATGGTGTGTGGTGTTGGTGCTTAACTGTGGCGAGTAGCCTGGTATGTGGTGATGGTATGTGGTGATTGGTGGATTGATGTTTGAGACATCAAAGGGCTATCATAGATTTATTTCTTTGTTCATGTATATATATGATTATGTAAATATATAATATGTTAAATAGAGAAGTGAGTCAATATTTGCCTGGTGGTTGTGAGAGTGAGGTGTGGGGAATGAAAATCTAGTTATCAACCAGCCGGCCCGGGAGAACTTCTCTTAAGGGAGAAGTAAGGCACATTGATAGGTATTGCACAATATTTACTGTGCATGTTTTTGCAGCAAGGAGCTGCAGTGTGGTGAAGTGTGGCTGGGGACGTAACAGATATTTGGGGGCCCGTCCGGGATAGAATTTTGATCTTGTGTGTGCGACCAGTGGAACACGTGAAGCCATAGCCTACCCTGCTACCCTGCCAACCCTGCGAACCCTGCAACCCTGCCACAGTGTGAACTTTGCCGGCTTACTATCTCATGCACTTCAGTACTGTGGTAAGCTCTGTGCACTCCTATATTTATGATGGAGGGAAATGTGAGCGACTTTATGGTTCATCGTGAGGTGCACTACCTATATCAGTGTACCAGGGATGATTTGAATAAATTAGCAGAGAAATTTGAAATAGAGTTGATATCTAGGCTCAAGGAGGATATGCAGAGAGAATTAGTGAAAGAATTAAATGGCTTGGGTGTATTAAGTGAGAGCAGGATGAAGATGAAAAAAAAAGGGATGGGTGTGGAAGGAAAGACCCTTTGAGGAACAGGGAAGTGAAGTGACTGATATGAGCAAACATTATCACAGAGGCTGAGATTGAGGGAAATGGAGATCAGGTTGCAGAGAGAGAGAAATGTGGCAGTGGGGATAGATTTGGGAAGATAGAAGTTGAAAAAAGTAAGGCAGAATTTGAAAAAAGAAAGGTAGAGGTTGAAAGAGAGAAAATTAAAAACAGAGGCAGAGGTGCAATAAAGAAAATGGAAGTAGACAATGGTGGTCCAGGGGAAGATCAAATGATGGAAAAGTTCATTTTGTGCCAGAATTTGTGGGGGAGGAAGCAGAAAATTACTTTCTTCAATTTGAAAAGGTGGCAATATTGAGAGGTTGGCTTGAAAATGAATGGGTTTTTATTAGTACAGAAAAAATTAAAGGTAAAGCAAGAGAGGTTTTTATGCAGGTTTGAGTGTAGAGGAATGTAGTGAATATCAAGGTTTGAAGGAGTCCGTGTTACAAACTGTGAGAGTGGACCCTGAGATCTATAGACAGAGATTCAGAGATGTAAAGAAAACACCAACTGTACATATTTTAGAAAAGGCCAGAGAGTGTGCTTCAATGTGATAAATGGTTGAAGGCAGAAAATGTAAATGAAAAGGAGGACTTAAGGCAGTTAATGATGTTAGAACACTTTAGAAATAATCTGAAACCAGAGTTGAGGTATGAAATTATGAAGCTTGTATAAAAGATTTGATGGAGGCGGGACGTAAGGCGACCAACTTGAGTGGGCCTACGGGCTTTGTAATTCAGTGTAAAGGGGTTAGACTTAGCCACCAGAGCTGGTCTGGTACTCGGCTGGCTATGGGAGTAGAAAGGGGAACAAAAAATCATTTTACAAGGTATCGCAAATTAAAAAAATGCTAGGTACTCAAATAACTATGTGAAAATCTAGTTTTGGAGGTAATTTTCAGAATCAGGAAAGTTTTCACCTCCTCCCAAGAATAATAATGTCAGTAATGCCCCAAAGGCAGAGTCAGTCCTTGATTAGATGTTATAAATGTGGTGAAGTTGGACACCTAAGTAATATTGTGGCAACCAACAAAGCTTGCCTCCCAAATGTCAACTTTGTGGTAAACAGGGACATAGGAATATCAATGAAAAGGGAGAAATATGAATTCAAAGGAGCAGGACTGACAGTGTCCAGGAGAGGATGTGTAGAGCACTGCCAACAAATGTGAACACTGAGAAGAAAGTTTTACCTGCAGTTGATTTTGAACCTTTTTATTACAAAAAAGGGCAGATGAATGTAGATGATGGTGCAGAGAGGGAAATTGTAATTTTGAGGGATACAGGTGCCAATTTAAGTCTAGTACTTTAAGAATACTGTGGAATGGAGTGAGAAAAACTTTTACAGGTGTAGAAGTGAGTTTAAAAGGTATAAGATCTGCTGGAATAGTCATTCCTATTCATCATGTGTGGCTTAAGAGTGGATTCGTCACAGGAAAAGTGAAGGTAGGAGTGGTAATGAACTTCCAGTAACAGGTGTAGACATGCTCCTGGGGAATGATTTGGCGGGGTGAACAGGTAGTCCCTACCCCTGAGCTTATGGAGAATCCTATAATTTGTCAGGATGATGACATTTTAGAGCCTGAAATATGTAAGGTTGAAGGAAAAGGGAGAGGAGATTATACTGTATCTAGCTGTGTAGTGACAAGAGCTAAGGCCAAGCAAATAGAGGAGCGTGAGATGGACTTAACCTCATTTTTGATAGAGTGGGTCCACATGGAGGTTGAACAGGTTTAAAGGAGATGCGACTAAATGTGAGGCAGGATTATGTCAGATTATATTGTGAGAAAGGAGGATTTGGGCAGTGCACAATGGGAAGATGAGTCTAAAATCTTGTGGAGTGAGGCAGTGAGAAGAGGAGCTTCAGATGAGAAAAGTGGGATATTATGTGGAGAATGAAGTTTTTTAAAGAGGGAAATGGAGGCCTACTGATAGCCCAGTAAATGATCATTGGTGGTGAAGACTCAAATTGGGTTTTTCCCTAGGAAATTAGAGAGAAAGTTTTAGAATTGGCTCATGAAAATAATTTGGGCTGGTTTATTTAGGTGTAAAAAAGACATTAAACAAAATAACAGCTCATTTTTATTGGCCAGGAGTAAAGAAGAGTGTAACTGAATATTGTAAAAAAATTGCCATGTATGCCAAGTGGTAGGAAACCAAACCAAACTATAGTGAAAGCACCACTGTGTCCTATTCCTGTGGAGGGTGAGCCATTTAGTAGATATGCATTGATATTGTGGGTCCCCTTCCTGCTTCTAAGAGAGGCAAAACCCGTATTTATTGACCTAATGTGTATGGCTACTAGATTCCCAGAAGCAATAGCATTGAGAAGTTCATGCTAAAGTTATTGTGAGGAGTTGGTGAAATTTGTTTCGGGTTGGACTTCCCAAAGTAGTACAATCGGATCAGGGGAGTAACTTCACTTCAAAAATTTTTTGGTCAAGTGTTACAGGGGTTGAGAATTAATCAACCATTATCAAGTGCCTACCACCCCCAGTCACAGGGCTGCTTAGAAAGGTTTCACCAGACACTCAAAAAGACTCTGAGGACATATTGTATGGAATGGATAGGGATTGGGGTGAGGCTGTGCCGTTAGCACTGTTTGCTTTGAGAGATGCTATAAGGAATCAACAGGTTTCAGCCCTTTTGAACTTGTGTATGGGCATGAGTCAGAGGACCATTTAGGATGTTGAAGGAGATATGGTCAGGAAATGTAAATGTACAAATGTTTTGGAATTTAGCAAAGTTTAAGGAGAGACTGATGAGGGCTAGAGAAATTTCTGGTGAGAACTTAAAGGAAACTCAGAGGGATATGAAGAAATGGTATGATGAAAGGCAAGAGAGAGATATTTTTAACCTGGTGACAAGGATTTGGGGCTGTTCCCACTGCAAGGTAATCCTTTAAATGCTAAATACTGTGGGCCTTGGAAATTGAGAAAAAGATTAGTGATGTAAATTATTTAGTAGAAACTCCAGGGAGACGCAAAGGAAATCAGCTTTTGCCATGTAAATATGTTGAAACCATATTATGACAGAGAGAAATACCCTGGAGTAGATGTTAATAATATAATTGTGGGAATGTTGTGAAATTCTGAAAAGGATGATGTGGAGCATAGTGATTTAGCGTGGCCACCGAGATGATAAGGCCTGGTTTGGGTCGCCCGTGACGTCACACCATAAGGATACCACCCGCTCCGCTCCCCGTACAAGTTTACCCACCTAATATAATGTTTTTTCAGTATAAAAAGGGATACTGTTATCTTCGGAAATGTTTTTTCTATAATATTATCAAATAAAAACCGTAAAACACACTGAAGAAATTTCCATTATGAGACTTTCAAGAAATATGCATTAACTTAACTCTTTGCCATTTAATATTTGCTCGCAAACATTTTAAATGGAGAATATCAATAGAAGCGGAGTTTAATTTGCTTTCCATTTTATATATTTCGTTTAGTGATAAATGAATTTGCGGCATGCATACATTAGCGTTAACTAAATATAAAAAAAACATGATATCGGGTTTAAATTTTCCCACCTAATATATGTTTATCAGTATAAAATATATACTGTTTTCTTCGGAAATGTTTGTTCTATATATTATCAAATAAAAACCGTAAAAACACACTGAAGAAATGCCATTATGAGACTTTTAAAAAATATTTCATGAACTTAAACTTTTCGCCATTTAATATTTTGTAAAAAAAACTTTTTACATGGAGAATATCAAAAGAAGCGGAATTTAATTAGCTTTCCATTGATAATTTTCCTTTTCTGATAAATGAATTAGAACCATGCATAAATTTGCGTTAACTAAATAAATAACATCATGAAAACGAGTAAATTACCCGATTTCATGATGTTATTTATTTAGTTAACGCTAATTTATGCATGGTTCTAATTCATTTATCAGAAAAGGAAATATATCAATGGAAAGCTAATTAAATTCCGCTTCTATTGATATTCTCCATGTAAAAAGTTTTTTTTACAAAATATTAAATGGCGAAAAGTTTAAGTTCATGCATATTTCTTGAAAGTCTCATAATGGCATTTCTTCAGTGTGTTTTACGGTTTTTTATTTGATAATATTATAGAACAAACATTTCCGAAAAAAACATATATTTTATACTGATAAACATATATTAGGTAGGAAATTACCCGATTTCATGATTTTTTATATTTAGTTAACGCTAATTTATGCATGCCGCTAATTCATTTATCACTAAACGAAATATATCAATGGAAATCTAATTAAACTCCGCTTCTATTGATATTCTCCATTTAAAATGTTTGCGAGCAAAATATTAAATGGCGAAGAGTTTAAGTTAATGCATATTTCTTGAAAGTCTCATAATGGCATTTTCTTTGTGTGTTTTACGGTTTTTTATTTGATAATATTATAGAACAAACATTTCCGAAGATAACAGTATATCTTTTATACTGATAAACATTATATTAGGTAGGTAAACTTGTACGGGGAGAGGAGCGGGTGGTATCCTTATGGTGTGACGTCACGGGCGATCCACCAGGCCTTGTCTCTCGGTGGTCTCGGATTTAGTCAGATGTGAGGGGCAGAGTTTGGAGAACTCAGTAGTATTGTCACAGTTGGAAGAGAAGTTGAAACATTTGTGTCGGGATGAGAGAGGAGAGGTAAAAAGAATTACAAATTATTTTAAATCTTTGTTTCCTGATGCTCCCAGAAGAACAAATGAAATTGTACATGATGTAGAGATTGAAAAAGTAGCCCCAATTAAACAACACCCATACAGAGTGACACCACAGAAGAGAGAGATAATGAGAAAAGAAGTAGAGTACATGTTGAAAAATGATTTAATTGAACATAGCAATAGTCCATGGAGTTCACCCTGTGTGTTGGTGCCTAAACCTGGAGGGAAGGGTTATAGATTTTGTACTGATTATAGAAAGGTTAATGTGGTAACTAAAAGTGACTCGTACCCCATTCCCAGAATTGATGACTGTATAGACCAGCTGGGAAATGCTATATATGTAACAAAAATAGACCTGCTCAAAGGTTTTTGGCAGGTGGGATTAACTGAGAAAGCTAGGGAGTTGTCAGCATTTGTTACCATGGATGGACTCTATCAATATAAGGTTTTGCCTTTTGGTATGAAAAATAGTTCCATTGTTTTCAAAGATTGGTGAATGAAGTATTGAAGGGAGTAAAATGTTGTACTGTATATATAGATGATATTGAACTGTATTCTGAGAAGTGGGAGGAGCATCTAAAGTTGTTGGTTGAAGTATTTAGGAAATTGGATGATGCAAATCTCACAGTGAACCTGATGAAAAGTGATTTTGTGAAGGCTTCAGTGGATTATTTAGGATTTAAGGTTGGACAAGGAGAGGTGAGACCACTTAATGCCAAAGTGAAAGGCATTATGGATTTGCCTTCTCCAACAAACAGGAAGGAGCTGTTGAGATTTTTGGGGGTGAGTGGTTATTATAGGAGATTTTATAGAAATTTCTCAGCAGTTGCACTGCCATTAACCAGGTTGTTGTGTAAAAAGATGAAATTTGTGTGGAGCGAGCACTGTGAAGAGGCTTTCAAGAAAATTAAGGATATTTTAGTTAATGCTCCCATATTGATTACTCCTGATTATGACAAGACATTTAAGCTGTATGTGGATGCCAGTGGTGAGGGAATTGGAGGAGTGTTGATGCAGGAGATGGAAGGAGTTGATCATCTCATTGGATATTTCTCTAAAAAGTTATTGTTATACCAAAGGAATTATAGCACAATTGAGAAAGAGGCTTTGGCGTTGATTTTGAATTTAAATAATTTTGATATATATATAAAAGGGGCTGCGATGCCAGTGCAAGTGTTTACAGATCACAACCCCTTAGTTTTTGTAAATAGTATGAAAAATTCAAATCAAAGGTTGATGAGGTGGTGCCTACTGTTGCAGGAGTATGATTTGGTTGTTACCCATGTGAAAGGGAAGGATAATGTGATAGCAGACGCTCTTTCACGAGTTCCTGTAAGCTGTGAACCCTCTTAAGAGAGAACTCACATCTTTACTGGAAGGGGGGTGTTACCCTTAGTCACCCCTAAAAACATTTTCTGTGGAGTGATATGATTGTGGTCCCGTAAATTAAGCGAGCATGTTGATGAGCTGGATAGAAAGTGGAGCGGGGTTCTCTTTTCGGGTGGACAGCTTAGGAGCTGGGTGTGGAAGCTCCGTGGGAGGCCACGTGTTGTTGCTGAGAGAGTGGTACAGGGAAGTAAATTGTGTGTTGGGTGTGTGCTTGAATTGGTGATTGACTTGGTGTATGATTGACTGATGGTGTATGCTGGTTGTGTGGAGGCGTGTAGCCTGTGTGGTGTGAGCAGCAGCTGGTTGTGTGGAGGCGTGTAGCCTGGTGTGTGGTTTGTGTATGTGCTGACTGGCGTGTAAGCCTGATGGTGTGATGGTGTGTGCTTAACTGTGGCGAGTAGCCTGGTATGTGGTGATGGTATGTGGTGATTGGTGGATTGATGTTTGAGACATCAAAGGGCTATCATAGATTTATTTCTTTGTTCATGTATATATATGATTATGTAAATATATAATATGTTAAATAGAGAAGTGAGTCAATATTTGCCTGGTGGTTGTGAGAGTGAGGTGTGGTTGTGAGAGTGAGGTGTGGGGAGTGAAAATCTAGTTATCAACCAGCCGGCCCGGGAGAACTTCTCTTAAGGGAGAAGTAAGGCACATTGATAGGTATTGCACAATATTTACTGTGCATGTTTTTGCAGCAAGGAGCTGCAGTGTGGTGAAGTGTGGCTGGGGACGTAACAATAGGTTCAGTTAGTATTTAAATAATTGGAAGTGTGAAGACTGGCCATTGTAATAACAGCAGTAATTTATGTAATAACTATGGACAAAAATATATAACGGTTATTAGAGTTGTAGTATGTGAGTTTAACTTTCTAGTGGTGGGGTGGCAATTAATTATATTCCGAAATACACCTAAACACATCAAAATATACAGAAATACAGTTTTGAAATACATGTCTTATGTCAAGTGATATCATATTTCAGTATATTGGTGTTAATATTCAGCAGGAGTTGGCGGGCTCCACAGGCCTTACAACTTAATTTTTGTCTGTTATTTTCGGCTCAGTATAATGTGCAGTACATACTTATTCACTTCCGGAAACCAAAAATATAACATTTCTATATAATTATTTCTATATAACACGGTGGACCCTCCAACTGAGCAGCTTCACACCACTGGGTTACAGGCAGTGGATGCCGATCCTCCCATTGACGAAAGCGCACCCTCTCTTGACGAAGTCAGAGAGGCTGTAGCAAAGTTGAGGGGTGGAAAGGCAGCTGGTGTTTGCAATATCAGTGCGGAGCTCCTCAAAGCTGGGGGTGAGGCCATGATCGACGAGTTGCATGCTGTCCTGACTGCCGTGTGGCAATCAGGTACCATTCCTCCTGACTGGAAAAGGGGGCTGGTCGTCCCTATCTGGAAAGGGAAAGGGGACCCGGGGGACTGAACAATTCCGGGGTTTTTACACTGTCAGCGTAACCAGCAAGGTGTTTGCCCATTTTTGCTGACACGGATTCGCAGCCATCGGGGGAAGCATCAGAGACCTCAGCATTTGGGGTTCACGCCTGGAAGTAAAACAACGGACCGTATCCAAAGGCTCCGTTGCCCCTGGTGGAAACCCCGACGGGTTTTCGCAGGGGATTTTGCAGCCTATTTTGATCTCAAGAAGGCTTTTGACTCAGTGCATCGTGGCACTCTGGGATCTTCTGCGTTTCGAGGGATTCCTCCCAAGGATATTGGGTTGATAATGGCTGTATTCGGGGGACTGAGAGTGCTGTGAAGTGGGGGGCAGGTGTACCCGGCTTCTTTCCGTGAATACAGGGGGGGCAAGGGGGCGTCCTTGCCCCACATTTAACGCTTGTATGGACGGGGTATTTGGACAAGGTTTTTAATCAAAGTGATTGTGGAGGATCCGTTGGAAAACCAAGTTTCCATCTTTTTTGCCCATGATGCAGTAACTTTGCTGATGCGGAGGGCCTGGTGATGGTCCGGGGCGGCACGAGGAGGAAAAGCCTTTTGGGACTTGAGGTCTCCTGGCCCCAAGACCAAGGTCCCGGGGGTTTTGGGGATTACTAGATGAAGCAGTACAGTTGTTTTGGTTTTTGGGGAGGACATTGAGATCTTGAAAAGTTTTCATAACCCCTTGTTTGCGCAGTCCAAAAATGCGGCGGGTCACGTCAAAAATCTTACGGGGATTTGGGATAGCCCGGGTGATACCTGGTAGGCAGCCATAAGACGGCGGGTCACGTCAAGAATCTTACGGCGGTTGGCTAGCCCCGGTGGTTATGGGCTCGTAGCGGGAGTATTGGCGTTTTCGGACCTGTGCAGGAGGACAAAGACCGGGTCTTCAACGTTGATCCCTGTTTTATTTATGGTTTGAGACAGGACACCTAAATAGGACTTGAAGAACGAATCAAAAGCCCCTTTGGTAAAAGGTCTTCGCAGAATCAGGGGGATCGTGGGATGATTTCGTGTCAAATCAGGATTGCACCGTGAGAGAACAGGCCTATTTCCTGATAGTGTAGGCCCAAGGTATAGGGCATGTGGCAGGGTACCCTGAAACCGACCTTCCATCGGGTTTTATCGTAAAGACAATCCCGGGGTGGAGGAGGCCAAGGGGGGCCCCCAAGGCTCGTGGCTGGGGGAAGGAGTTTCTTGTCAGACCTTTTGGGATGGGAAAAAGGGGCCTGCTGGGAATGGCGTGTGGAAACCCCCGGGAGTGGGGTCGTAGGTTGGGGGAGGGGGACGCGCCCCCCGGCGATCCCCCCAAGATTGATTTATTGTTTATAAATTAAATACTTGGGGAGGTTTAAATTTTGGTTTTTTGGGGTTTGAATTTGGGTTTTTGGGAGCTAAAGGGGTACTTTAGGTTTAAAAGGTTTGGTTTTGGTTTTTTAGATTATTTTTGGGTTTAAAAAGCGAATTTTATGGGGCGAGAGTGGCTGCCGCGGGGGTTGGCCCGCCAATCCTGCGCAATAGAATTTATTTGGGATGAAAAAAACCCAAAGGGCCCAAAGGCCCAAAATTATTGGTTTAAAAATAGTTTAAAAAATAATATAAAGGTTTAAAAAAAACTATTTGTTAATTTTTGGTATTTTGTTGTGTGATCTTTAATTAAATTTTAAAATCTAAACACCCAAAAATTTTTTTTAAATTTTTTTTTGAAGTAAAAATTTAATTTTAATTTAAAGTTTTTGGGCCCCCGATTA
>JACEEZ010020488.1:0-14009 GCA_016584305.1 Chionoecetes opilio | reverse complement strand
AAAAAAAAATGGGACGTAGGGAGAGAGCGGCCCGGGGCTAAGTATTAGCTCATAAACGTTATTACTTCACTCCCCACGCCCCCACCCCACGGAGCCCAACGGGAAGCTTCTGTTGGAAGGACCTCACCACAGCTCAGGTAGCGGGGAGTTACGTCGTTCTGGTGTTTTGTGGCAGCTGCAGGACCGATGCGGTGCCCACCAGGCAACCTCCACTTGGCCCTAGCCAACGCATGACCAGCCGATTGATCCAGCGGGGCCACACTGGACCTCCCGTCTTACCCCAACCCCCCTACCAAAGGAGCGTGTTGCCCACCGAAGGGAACTACAACCTGCCCCGCGGTGGACTCAACTCCCAGATAGAGGGGCGCGCGGCGAATATACGGGACGCCACGCACGGCAAACACGTGGGGAGCGGAGTGTGAAGTTTAAAAGGAAGAAGAAGCGTGAGACGGAAGAGAAGGGTCTCACCGGGCCTAGAATCGCCCTAAGAAAGGAGAGAAAGGGGGAGGAAGCATAAAGGCGACATCACCGGAAGGCTCCACCTCCCAGTGACGAAGGGGGAGCGTCCACGAGGCCGACGGCCACCGAACCCAACAATGGCAGGCAGGCCGCCAGAGTAGGTGGCGCCGTCGACCACGCTTCAAGCCCCGCCACCACGACAAGGTGACTCCCCATAGCGGGGTCACTGGACAAGAAGAGGCCGATACTTTGTTACAAATAAAATAATCAACTTCATCACATTTCAACAATCGAAATGGGGCTGTAATTAGGTGTTAACTGCATACTGGAGTTACGATAGAGCTAATGGCGAAAGTTCTCCGTTAAAAAAACTTCACACACTTTCACACATTCTAGAGTAGCTTGCCGAATTGTGGCGACTTGTTACTCGCGAAAACACGTGGGCGCACTCGTAGGTACTCGTGGAAAGTCGCCATCAAGTCGTATCAAGTAGTGAGAGTCGTGGCAGATTCGCGAGGTGTCTTGGGTATGCCTGCGAGGGGCTGGAAATTTTGGGCATGTTAAAAATCTGGCCGCGCAACGTCACGACTTTTGGATGCATAGCGAATGCGTAGCCAGGTCGTAACTACTAGTATCAATTCGTAGCGACTCAACTGCCTATTCGTAGTGACTCAAGTAGTGACGTAGTGACGGGTGCTCCGCAGTGTAGCGGTTAGCACGCTCGGTTCACAACCGCGAAGTCCCGGGTTGGATCCACGGGCGGACCGAAGAAACTTGGGCGGTCTCCTTAAAAACACCCGAGCCCCTGTCCACCCAGTAGTGAATGGGTACCGGGTGATAGCCGGAGGTTTGTGACGTACCAGCCTCCCGGGGTGAGGTGCAGATGACCCGGCCTGTACATCACGCGAGATAAAGATTTCCCTCACAGATCAGTCAGGTCAAGCCACCGGGTCGTACAAACTCGTAGCAAACTCTTGCAATGTCGTAGCAACTCGTAAACGACTCATTGCAACTCTTAGCGACACTCGTAACTATGCGTACAAACTCTTAGCAAAGTCGTACTAATTCGTGATTGGGTACACGAGAAATGACCGATAAAACAGTGTCGGGTGTCAGTGTCGCCTTTTCTCCACGAGTAGACGCCGATTTTGGATTCGGCGCTACTCGGCTTGCTACTCTAGAATGTGTGAAAGGGGCTTAAGACTACTTCATGACCAACCTACGACACTCCCGACTGTGACACGACTTTTGAAAAGTCGTGAGGCGGCCACGATATTTTTTACGCGCGCAATAAATTAAAACGTGGGGCGCGACGAGTCGTCCCAACGGCTCACGAACACGCTAATAGTCCGCTACGAGTCGGCAACTTAAAGGACGATTGATGAAAAAGCCGTTATGACCTTGAGATGTGTCGCTGTCGGCCCTTGAGTCGTGTATGTGTGACAGGGACTTAAGGACTTTGTGTATCATGAATGGTGTCAATATGTTTGGAAAAGTTTGATTCCATCATTGGGCAGAGACATTTGACCTCATCATTTCACACATAAGTCCTTGTTGAGCTGTGTGAGAGTAGGTACAGGAGGGAATTGTGGAGTTGAAACAATGCATTCTGCTATGAGCAGGATAAGAGAAATCTCTTGTATGTAATATGTGGGTGTTTGCGCCCAATCGTTGAACACCAAGCTGCGAGGAATCGTAAACAGGTATTGGTCCAATAAATAAAATGTACAATGGCTCTCTTGTCTTCAAAGACTTGACAGGGTTGTGTACTTAGGTGCTATATAGGTAATACTTAGGTATTTCCAGAAGTGTATGTTAATGAAAGCAAGCAGTTAACCACTATGAATAAAACATATGGAGACAGTACATTAATGAATGTTTCAGATTGAAGAGCTTTTCTTCTATTGCTCTGCCACTATCATTGTCATTATCATTGGTACAGTATACATTATACTGTACCAAACTGCAAAGTGATTGCCATATCTTTAACTTTTTCCTGACTAGGAGCTGTGAACATTATTACAATCAATATTACACTCCTCAATCTTTCAGAGCAGGCAAGTGCCCCTGCCGCTAGGGGGTTTGTGTGACTGGACCACCACGTAGAGGCACTGATAACGGCCACCAAGGAAAGGTACCATCGCCTGACGGGGAAGGCCGTAAAGAGGGACACGGCGTGGGCAGAGGTTGCTGCAGCAATTGCTCCACTGGGAAATATTTCAATAGTTCGCACTTTTGATTTTTTAAACAATTTATCTAGGAATAAACTTTACTCATGCACTTACATCCCTACACTATCTTCACTCAAAATTTTATTATGCCCATTAATCGCCCTGCCTCGGAGTCCCTAACTGGGGAGGGGACCAGAAATATCCCCAGGTCGACGTCTTCAAGAGTCGATCCCGAGGTTGGTCTTGATACTTCTTCTATCCTTCTCTCCTTGTAAACTCTGCAACATTCGCGGCCTTAGATCTAACTTTCCTCTCTGTCAACACCATCTCCTCCTCCCTAAACCTCATCTTCTTTTCCTCCGAAACTCAGTTTTCTGGAGCACTGACAGCAGCCGTTTTTCTGTCTCCGCTTACTGTCCTCTATTGTCTAATTTAAAATCCAAAGCTGGCTGTGTGCGACAGTGTTGCGTATAATGTGCGCAATGACATCACTTGACTCTCGTGCCACGCCCCTTAAATCTTCTGATTTTCTACCATATGCTTCGCTTCAATGTCACATCTCTTACTAATTATCTGTGCTGTATTCTCTCACCTAACTCCTCTACGATGAAAAGTCTTCGACTATTTAACATCAAAAGTGGAGCACATCTCATCTCATTTTTCCTTTAGCTGAATTTCCATTCTTGGGACTTCAATTTTTCACCACCGCTTTGGCTATCATCTCTTCACTGACCAACCTGGTTACAACCTACAACTTTTCTATCCCCTCCAAGATCTTAGAGCAGCTGGTGCGCGCCCTACCCGTATTCCTGACCGCCTTGAGACACGCCAACATTCTGATCTTTTCCTAACTACTAACCTTCTGCCTTACTCTGTGAAACTATCTCTCCCGTTGGTTCCTCATATCACAATCGTAGTTCTGTAACCTTCCTATCGCTCCGTACGTCTCGGGACCCACCTAAGCGGGAGTGCTTCTTGAAACTTCAACTCAGCTAAGTGGAAGACCTAGGCATACTGACTCTGTTTTCATGGAATGATTACTGCTTCCATGTCCAAAGACCCTCTCTTTGTGGCGACTCATACGGAGGTCCTAGTCGCTGGCATGGAGGCGTACATTTTTCCACATACTTTCTCTAATCCTAAAGCCAGTCAACCTTGGTTTAACCTGCTTGGTCTCATGCGTCCGAATAGAGGTGGCTCACCACGGTAACAGTAAGCATCCATCTCCTGAAACTCATGCCCTTTATATTTCTGCCCGTAATCATGCCAAATTTTACTTCAGCTTACCAAAAACTCTTTCATTCATAAAACTGTCAAATCTTTCTGAATCAAATCCTCTCGTCTTCTTCCCCATCTTTCCCTCCATGCTTCACCCAGATGGCTCCACAGCTGTCTCATCTACTTCTAAAGCTGACCCTTCGCTCAAACATTTGCAAAAATTCCACTCTGGCTGATGAAGGGCTTGTTCCTCCTTCTCCTCCACCCTCTGACTTTATTATGCAATGTCTTTAAATCCTCGGATGATGTTTTTTCTTGCCCTTTCTGGCCTAGATCCTCGGAAGGCTTACGGTCCTGACGGAGTTCCTCCTAATTGTTTCTCAAAAACTGTGCTTCTTGCTTGCACCTTGCCCTGGTCCAAACCTTTTTCCGTCTATGTCTATCTACTTTCCCCTTTCTTCATTGCTGGAAGTTTGGCTCACATCCAACCTGTTCCTAAGACGGTTGCCGAATCCTTCAACTACCGGCCCTATAGCTTTGACTTCCTGCTTTCTAAGTTTTTTTGAATCTATCTTAATAGAAGATTCTTAAGCATCTATCTTCTCCATCCTCTATCTGATCGTCAGTACGGTTTCCGGTAAGGCTATCTACTGGCGATCTTCTAGCTTTCCTAACTAATCTTGGTCATCCTCTTTTAGGGTTTTCGGTGAAACTTTTTCTGTTGCCCTTGACATATCAAAAGCTTTTGATAGACGTGGCACAAATCTTTAAATTTCCACATCTACCCTCCTTCGGTTTCTATCCTTCTCTCTGTACCTTCATTTGCATATTCCTTTCAACCTTCTATTGCAGCTACTGTAGACGGACTTGTTTTCTCCTAAATCTATCAATAGTGGTGTTCCCCAGCGGATTTCGGTCCTATCAGCCGCACTCTCTTTCTATTATTCAGACAAAAATAATAAATGATTTCCTAAGTCTACCGCAAAAGCCCTATCCACTCCTACGCTGATGATGTTCTACCCTGACATTTTTCAAGCGTCCGTTTATTCCCGCTCCAACTCAACAGGAACTAGTGATTCACGGAGAGAATGCCACCTAAGCGCCTAACTTCTGATCTTTTCTATTATTTCTGATTGGGCCGCAAAGCCAAACCCTTGGTTTTTGTTCAATGCCTCAAAAACCCAATTTCCTTCAACCTGTCTACTCGCAAAACCTACCAGATAACTTCCTCTCTTCTTCCAGTGACACTCAACTTGTTCTCCTTCCTTCTACAATGAACCTTCTTAGGACTATCCTTTACTAAAAACTGACTGAAATCTCACATCTCATCTCTTGCTAAAACAGTCGTTCTAAGAAGTTAGTTTGGCTGTGGCGTCGCGTCCTTTTTTTTTCTCCCTCCCAATTGCTTTGGCTCCAAGTGGGCCTTATCCGCCCATGTATTCGAGTATCTCTCACATGTTGGGAGGATCCATCATACAGCTCTCCAAACCGGGTTTAGTCAAAGCTTTTCGTCTCCTCAACTCCTCTCCTCTGACTGACTGTCTTCAATCTTTAAATACCGCCGCAATGTTGCTTTCTTGCTCTCTTCGACCGGTATTTTTATGCTCACTGCTCTTCTGAGCTTGCTAAACTGCATGCCTTCGCCCCACTCCCGCGGCCCTCGCTGCACAAGACTTTCTACTCATTCCCATCCTATTCTGTCCCATCTTCCTAATGCAAGAGTTATCGTTCTATACTCTTTATCCGCTTTCACTGGTAAACTCTGGAACTCCTCTTCCTGTTTCTATTTTTCCAATGTCCTAGACTTAAATCTTTTCAAAGAAGACTACACGACACTGCCCGAACTAATGGCCTACCCCTTTGTTTTTTTTTATTCTCTTACTGTCTTCTTAATAGGGCTTGCAACTGAGCGGCTTTGTGTACAACATTTTTGTTTGCCCTTGGCCAGTTCCTGCCGATGTAAAAAACAAAACAACAAAAAAAACATATTCATCCTGATCATCTATCAGGTCAAATGATACAGAACAATTGATGGTTTATTGGGTTAAATCTGGAGTGGTTTGAGCAATCCTGCCTCACGTTCTTTGTGTAGCATAAGATTCTCCGCCAATAAAGTCCTGTCGGAACATTGTACAGGATTTGATGTTTCACGTGAAAGTTTTCTCTTTACAGCCATCTTCTCGAGGTCTTTTAGTACAGGAGAATGGATTATATTGGCTCTAATGTATTAGTTATTATGTTAAGGCTTGTTATGCAGCATTTAGGTGTAAAGTCACTGTTGATGGCATGCTTTTTGTAGGGCATTTGCATATCAAACTAAATCCTTGTTTCAATAACTATTGTGTACATAAGGTCTTGTGTGTGAGGGTTAATGCAGTGTTGGTATCTCATTCATCAACATGCACTTCATCACTTAATACCTGGTTTCATGTTCGCCTTGCATATGAGTGTTGCAACATTGCACTTTCATTTGCGGTGTCTGCTATAAGAACAGTAACAAATAATACAATAATAATAACTGTGGGGGGGCAAAAAGTTTGGATTTTTAATAAAAACAATTATAGAACCGCTTGAATGTTTTCCTCAGTCATTTCTACCATTGTTTTTATGAGGGGCCTTCCCGTTTGGCTTTCTTTACTCTATGTGTACATACTAATGCACTGTTATTTTTGGGGAAGACATACAATAGATATACAAAGGGAGAATTGGTTTTTAAACACTATGGCATGGGCCACTTCTTATTACAACCTTCTTACAGTCCATAGATAAGAAGCATAGCTCTTACCCACTTACTTTACTCGCGGACGTAATATTGGCGCGTCGGTCTATGCCTAACGCTCAGAACCATTCGATATAATTTTTGAAGGATGGCTGCTACTTTGAATTTTATACTTTGACGGCCTCCCACTACTTTCCTAACGTCTATTAACTATCACAATTTATATCACCTTTTGCCGATTGTTGATAGAAGGTATTTCTGCCAACATCATGATTAGCGCTGACTTTTCACGTTATAAACAAAGGCAAACCGATTCCAGACAACTACAAGAAAAACTAACAGTACTCTCATTTTGAATTTGGGCAGTTGGCAACTCTGCAAGGTAACTGGAGCAGTGACTGTGCTGTCGTTGGGCCAACTGAAACTCAAGTCACTACACCCAGTGATCCATTTAACTAGCCTGTGCCGGAGGTACCGCGAGGATTGCCAGCCCAGCGGCGAATTTAAAAAGACAACAGCGTTTTGCATCTATCTTGCCCTCTTCCTGTGGACTAATGTGGAGGTATAGACTCAGTGACAAGTGATGACATTAGTGCTATTTCGTCCCTCCACAAGGCAGGACACAGCACTCAGTGAAAGATATTACTGAAAACACAGGCGTTCGTGTGAGAAGTGTCAGCCGTTGGGTGGCACTAATTCAACTCCTGGTGACGACAATTTGCCGCCGAAGAAATTATCCCCCTGGCGGCCCCGTAAAACCCCCCAAGAACATTAACATCTCAGCGTGAGTTGATAAGTTCCCAGTATTTCCGGTAGAAAATTAAAGGAAAAAAACCATGACTGCTTGGTGAAGTGTCTTTCGGACAGTGAACTCGATCCTGACGACTGGTTTTTAAAACTTTGTTGCGTCCAAAACCCTCTCCTAAAAGAGGTTCTAAGGATAACAGATTCACTCTGCCGCAGTACCCTCCCTTGGGAAATGAGAAAAGGAAAGGGGTACTTTGGGGTGTGAGGGGAAAAATTTCTTACCACAGCAGGAAAAAACGAGTGTACGCTCCCGGGCAGTGATCCTACGCGCCAAGTTCAACCAACACTGTAATTCCCAGATTCCTTAATAGGTGGGGGTGCTTTTCTTTCCATGGGTTTTTGGGGAATTGTGGTCTCCCCAAAAGAGTCTATAACCAATAAATTATTTGGAACTGCTGTTGCAAACTCCCGATGCTTGAGGTGTCCAAGCCCAACATTCGGCAGATATGCACCCCGCCACAAAGCAAAATCGGGGACAACCTGGTTCATGACTGCTCTGTGGGCTTCTTGAGATTGGCAGCCTTTCTCCTGAAATTAATCCCCATCGAAAATTTGGGGCCCATTATAAAAATCAAGTTATGTGACCATGTACCTCCAGCTTCCCGATGAAGCGGAAAACCCTCAAATTGTGGACAGCCTCTGTCCACTTACAAAACTTATAAGAGTGTCCCATCACGTTTGAAAAGGTGCATAGAGTAAGGGGATGCCAAAAAAGTTTTAAACATTAAGGTAATAATACTATCTTTTGTCCATCAATTTGTTTTCACGCGTTGGCTAGGGGCGGACGCCCCCCAATATTTAGTCCGCTACGTAGTCTGCACCTACCATCATCTTTTTATATATCCCATTTAGTGAAAAGTCGGCCTTTCTTTTTTTTCTTTGACATGTACCATTCTAAATCCTTGTTGAGGAAAGCACGCAAGAAAGTAAAACAAAGGGGCAATTCCAGACAATACATTCCTTTCTTTTTTTAAATAAATGTAATCATAGTGGAATTTTTTCTGTCTTTAAAATTGGTAATTTCTAAATTACCGAAAGGAAAGATCCCAAATCCAATGTTAACCTCGTTTTTAGCCCAAATAGTTGAAAAGGTTTGTTGTACCCTATTATATGTCTTCCCGTGTAAGGAACTATTACAGGTTTCATTTTTTTCAAATAAATACTTTTTACATACTGAGGTACCGAGTCGAAAAAAAATTTAAAGCATTAAAAAACGCTCAGCGTTTCCAAATAAGTTTGAAAAATCTTTTGGCATTCCTTTAAATTTTCAAGAAACTGGCAACATTCTCATAGTACAATTTTTTTCTTTAATCCTTTTGGGTCCCCTTCCCTCCTAGGGGGAAAATTTTTTTAGTAGAGGAATTGTTTCTCTTGTTATAAAAGGGCGGGCGACCTTTAAAACCGTAGGTCAGAGGTTCTCAAATTTCAGGGGACAGGGGCCGCATAGATTATATCTGGGCTTCGGGGGGCGCAGCAGTTTATATTAATATATATAAAATAAAAATTATATATATATATATATATATATTATATGGGGTGGAAAAAAAAATAATGTGTAAAAAACACTATGTTCAACAATAACAAAACCGTTGCATATGGATTTGCATCCAACATGGAGTTGCATATCCGCCCCTTTTAGGAGGGACAGTTGACAGACACACTTCTTTCCTCTTCAACCCAGCAATTTTTTTCTTTTCAGTTTTTATTTTTGTGAGGGCTGAAAATCCCAGTTCAACGGATTGGGGTTGTAATTTGCAAGATATTTTCTGGGCCCTTTTGGTATATGGGGTGTTCGTTTTCCATTTGAACCGAAGCTTTCTAATGTAAATATCCAAATTTTGGTTTAGTGTGCGGTCTTTACGGATTGATTAGTTCCTTTTCTTCAAGGATGCTAAGTTGGGGCTTGCTCAAGGGATCGTGAACGAATGGTTTTCACCCATCATAACTTTCAACAGAAATTTTTGGGAAAAATATTTTGCTACTGCCGCAAAGCCGCCCTCCGGGCGGCCTTTTTGGCTAGGTACGCGGAGGGTTGGGGGGCCTTCGGCCCACCTAACACACTTTCAGATAGCCCCTTCAAATTTCCGAAATCAGGGATGTGAAATGTAGTTTTCCCTCCCACCATTACTCACCCATACCATCCCCCCCCCACCCATTCCCCACCCTTTCCCCACCACCCCCTTCCTCACCCATTCCCCACACCCCCCCCCTATTCCCTCACCCATCCCCATCCCCCCAAACCCATTCACCCCCCCCCAAAACCCCACACCTTCCCCATCACCCCACCCACACTCACCCTTTAAACCCATCATCCCCCCCCCATTCCCTCCCCTCCCCCAAACCCCCCCAACCCATTATCACCCATCACCCACCCCCCTTTACCCATCCCCCCACCCTTCACTCACCCATTCCCCATCACCCTACATCAATTTTCCTCAATTCCAATATCTGAAACTCAGAAAAGCCAGTGGCCGGGCAGTTTTAACTAAAAGGGTTTGGCTACTGTGTTTTGGCTCCGCGACTAATATTTTTCATAAAAAAATTTTCGCGTAAACTTGATGCACCGCTCTGAATAAAAAAAAAATATAGTTTTTTGTTGTTCTATTTTAAGGGGATGACATCTTTCATGGAATTTTCTAAATAGCTTTTTAATGAAAATTTTACTCGCCCGATTAGCAAAGCTTAATATATTTTTATATGTTATTGTGGCTTTAAAAATTTGGGTAATGTTCACACGTTTTAAGACGTACTGCTGCGTCTGGCAAACGCTTGTAAAAATACAATAAAAAATGTTTGGGAAAAACGAAGAATAAAGAATCCCAAAATCGATTGTTGCTGCGAAAATGTAGGTTTAATTGGGGAGGCGAACCCCGCGGCGGGAAGGGTGGGGGGAGTTGAATCAAAAATTCCCACTTCACGCTCGACTCATTGAAATTCCAGGCTTTTATCTGTTGATACACAATAAAAAAGGGAAAAATATGACTGTAGGTTAGAAATTTCTAAAAAACTTTTTGACTATATAATATCATAGAGTAACTTTACCTCCCCCCCCTCAACTAAACCTATTGGGTTTATTTGGTTAAATACAGTTTTACAATCGGTTTTCTATACAAATACTTAAAAAAAATCGTTTTAAAATTATACTTTTTTTTTTTAAGGGCAGTGGAATAACCCAATTTTTTTTTTCAAGTTGACCAACTTTTCACCAAATTGTGATTTTAAAACGCCGGACCCCTCATTCGGATTTGGCAGTTCTCTCAATTCTCGCAACCCCCTTTCTTTTCACAATTCTCGCTAATAGGCGCAAAAAAAAAAAAAAAAAAAAAAGTGATTGGATCATCCATAAGGGGTTTACAACCTTCCCGGGTCGAGGGGTTTAAAAAACTGTGAAATGAGGGGATTCCGCCACGGGGGGCGGCACCTATCGGGACAGACAGACAGACACACACACAACACCCCAACAACACACCACACACCTTTCGCTTATATTTTATAGAGTTCCTTCTAGGTTTTCAAGTGCGCTTAATGAGGGGAACAAGTCTGTATATTAGTTTCAGCAGTTTTTAAAAACAGTCAATTTTGGGCCTTCACTACCTTTTCTTTCCCAGAGCCAAATTTTTTTTACCAAGGCTTCATTTTGTCAGAAGATGTTACAATTTTTTCCCTTTTCCTTGATATTTTGTCATTAAACCTTTGTTCAGATGTTCAAATTTTGCCCAATACAAATTTTTTAATCCAAATTTCTCAGCAAGAATTCGCAGAAATTTAGTTTTCTCCTCAAGGTAAAGAAAAAGGGGCTTTCCTCCTCAGTTATGCACCCGGGAAAAACTTTGCCCCTTGAAACCCCCGGACTTCTGTGTGGGGAGAAAACCTTCGGAGGAGATCCCCTTCTTACAAACAGGAAAAAATCTTGCTGCTTTTGGGTTTCTTTTTTTGAAAATTTACCATTTTTCCCAAAATATCAGGAACAAACTTTTAAATTCTTTTTTGAGTTTTTAGCAACAGAGCTTCACGGTGCAAAAAATGGGTAGTAAACAAAACTGGGTTCTCCTTCTTTTTAAAGGGCACAAAACCCTTTTACCCATCCCCCATGGATGGACCCATCGTGCAAATTTCCCAACATAATTTCCATGACAAGTCCTTTTCTTTCAAGTATTTGTACTGTAGAAATCTCCCGTCCTGTGGTTTGCACCAGTTCTTTGCAGCATAAAAAAAGTTCAGTTATTTTTTTATCGCAAAAAAACGGGAAAAAACACTTCTGAGGTTTTCTCCAATGCTGTTTATTTATCCGTTTTAAAACATACATTTACCTTTCACGAGTTCAACCACTTTTTTCAAAAAAACAGACGACTTTTCCCTTTATTGTTACCAATCGTGCGTCTGAGAGGGGGAATTTTTCCTTCTTTTAGCTCATCCCAAACAAGTTTACCACAGACAGCGGTGGAAGGGAATGACTCTGCAATTAAATGGGGTTTTCATTTTTTTTGCTGTATGCCTGCCACTAAAAGCTTGCTTTCGTTTTTTTATTGCCACCTTCACCTTTTTTTCAAACCCAAGCCTTTTTTTTGTTTGTTATCTTTCAAGAGTCTTTTAAGAATTTAAAGGGTTCTGAAGAGGTGACTATGTTTTTTGTTTAAAGTCTCTTCATTTTAAGGAATATGATTTAATTTATCCAAAGCCGCAAACAACCATTTTGGCTTTGGACCATTTTTTCATCCCCAGCAAGTGACCAAAAAATCCAAGATAAAGTCGTTTTAAGGCGAATATTTTGGGTTATTTTTCTGGCACGTGTCGTCGTTTTGACCCCCAGACCCGGATGACAAAATCACTTTATCTGTCATTCTCTTTGCCCCTCGGACCTGCAACTACGGTCACTTTTAACTGTTCTTCATTGCCCGCACGGACCCGTACGTCTAGCTCATTTTCAACTGTACTCACTTTCTTCACTTCCCCAACTAGGGTCTGGACAGAGGACTCAATTTAACAGTTATTACTGTTTCTTCGCCTTCGGTGCCTTCGAACATTTTCGTTTTGATTCAGATCAACTGCACTTCACCGCTATTGCCTTCATACACTTTCGCTTTTTAAAAGAGGTACTTACCATTTTTTTTAAACTTGGGCCCCATTTTAAACCCCAAAAGTGATACTTATGAGTCCGGCACATGACCCCGGGAGGTGCCTACCCCAACCCCCTCGCCTAGTGTGTTGCCAAATTTCCCTGTTTTTTACGATCGGGGGTTTACGTAAACACGTCAAAGAGTAAAAATTGATAAAATTTTGATATACGTAACATCAGTTTCTATTCATCATCTTTTTCCTTTTATATTTCGCTAAAAAAAATTTACATGAAAGCTGAAAAACTAGTAAGTTGGTAACTCAGTAACACCCACAGGTGCGTTTAGACTGGTACAGTACTGTCATACCGTCAAAAAGTATTGTGGTGGAAGCGGGGAAATTTTTTTTAAGCATGAAAAACTTTTTTTTTATTCCTATTTTTTACTTTACCTCTACCCAAAATATTTTAATATTTTAAAAGGACCTTGCACTCCTGCCCGTTAATTTTAATCATTCATTTACGATTTCCATCTTAATATAAAAAACAAAAAATGCCCTCAAAGCGCAAAAAAACCCATATCTATGAAAAATACGCGGCGCACCTAGGGGGTTTCCCCCGGCGCACAAGTGCGCCCCGGCGCACAGTTTTTGAATCACTGGTCTACAGTCACACCAAAAAAAACACAGTCTACAGTCACACAAAAACAAAAAACAGGAAACCCCAACCCCATATAGTCTATTCACTTAAGCTGGATTCCTGAGCTGGGGAAATGGGGAAATGCCTGCCGATTTTGTAAAGGGCGTCGTGATTTGGGTGAGACCCGGGGGGGGGGATGGTGGGGGTATTGCCCCGCCGCAACCCCAAACCCTTGCGTTGCCCCAGAAAAATATTCTATTTCTTGGGTTTTCCATCTTTACACAAGATAGACCTTTTTTTTTTGCATCATAAAACGGGAGTGATTGTTCAAAAAAAACACGCCATTCATAATCAATGGGGAAAAAAAAAAGTCAGAGACTATCACAAGGGGTAGGGAGACTTTTAGGTTTTTAGTGCATTAATGTTTATCCTACCCGATATACCAGCTACCAAAATATTTATGAAAGCTAGCCTACCATCGGTTTAAAAAATTGTTGTATATTGGGGATAAAAAAATTTCAGTAAGAAAAACACTAATATTAAGATAATTGAAGGAAAGTAAAAGAGTGTATAAAAATTTTTTTCTTGCTTTTTTTGCTTCACTCGTCAACTCCATAGTTTTGGTCACATCAATTTTTTAAAACGTTTCAAAATCCTTATACTTTTCCGCTTCCCGTGGTTGAACACCCTCTTTTTTCCCTTTTTTACGTGCTACTACCACAGGAAGTGGAAAAGTATAAAAGGGTTTTTTAAACAGTTTTTGAAAAATTAATATGACCAAAAAATTAGGAGTTAAAACGAGTTGAAGCAAAATAAACAAAAAAATAAGTTTTACACTCTTTACTTTCCTTAATTTCTTAATATTATGTAGTCTTTCTGAAATTTTTTTATGCTCATGATATAAACAATGATTTTGAAACACGAGGTAGGGTCAATTTTAAAA
>JACEEZ010020487.1:0-28404 GCA_016584305.1 Chionoecetes opilio | reverse complement strand
GGGTTTTTTTGGGGTTCGGGTTTCTGGGCCGTAGAACGGTAAAAAAAGAAATGCTATTTAAAAACCCTTATAATTACCGATATACTTATGCATACAAAATTCCGGGATCTAGCCTGATTTTTGATGATTTGTTTTTTCGGTTTAAATTTTTTTTTTTTTTGCTGTTTTCTTGTAGCTTGGGGTATTTTCAAAAAAGGGAGGGTCCCATGGGCCCCTTGGGATTTTGAGATAAAACCCCCTTTCACCCCAAACTTGGGGTCTTGGCTCCCCCCTGAAACATGCCAAACACGTGAGGGCAAACCCCTGTTTTTACAGTGCACTTTTTGGGAACACAAGGGGCCCCTCACTTTTGCACCACCCCGGACATCTTCAGGATGTATCTGGGAAAATTTTTGGATCTTCTGGTAGGGGGTTTGGGATGTGCCCTTTTAAGGTGTCTTTTCTCACCCAAAATTCCCTTGGGTCCGTGGGGTAGTGATTCACCGAGTTTTTCGCCACAAGTACGTTTGGGAAGGGGGCCCTTTTAACTTTTCAAGGAATGTTTCCTTTTGTTGGTTGGTGAGCAGCCAATTGGTGCAAAATATTTTTTTCCCTTTTTTTTTCCCCAACAAGTACCTTGTGTGGGAAATGCCGTGCTCTCTTTAGCCAAACAGGTGAGATAAGGCAGGGGCTTGTTCAGGACTTGCGGGAATGGTGCCCATTTCCCAATGGCTGATAGGTCAAAACCATTTTCAGGGCTTTGATGACAGAGCCGTTCCCAAACCCTAGTAATGCTACAGTGTCACACCCTGAAGGGCAGGGGCTGGTAAAAGGGTTCGAAAATTTGTGTCTGCGGGCCCCAGTGTTATTATTCCACTATTGTTTGTCCTTGCGGGAAATCCATGATTGGGGTCACCGTCCGTCGATGGAATGGTGAAGGGGAGGCCAAACACATCTGTTCTCAGAAACCACAGTGATGTGATGGGCTTCCCCAGCACCCTCAGGACTTTTGGACGTGAATGGGTCACTTCTTCCTGCTGATTTTCAGATCATATCTGCCCCCGTCTTTCTTCCACCCCTGATCTCGTGGACATGGTCCTCCCCTTTTCCCACCAATTTGTGCTTCTTTGTGCTCCGTAGATGAAATACCTGTTTTTGCTCAGTTTCCTCACACTTAATTTGTTCAGCTGTTTTTTTTTTTCAATGGAACAGGACAATTTTCTGGGTATTTTTGGTTTGACAGGAGGAGATGATGATTTTTTTTCCCTGTTCCCTGACATCTCTGGGGGACGGACTTAAAAACTGAACCGTAGTATTGTAAAAAGAAAGTAGACGTCAATCTTAAGAGGTATCAGTTACCGTGCCTTAACATTTTCTATGAAATCGCTCAGGCTGGCCAGTGGGGGTCCAAAGAAGTGCAGACCCATCTGACTGTGATGTCTGCGCATTTATTTTTCCTTTCGGACTTCCACCTGGTGCTTCTTCAGTGGGGACTTTAATTTACACAGCCGCATTCCTCCTCTTGAACTGGCATTGGGAACTGGTGCCACTGTAGGCGAGAGCATCCTTCACATCAACCTGCGGTCCAGAAAAACAGTGCGATGCCCTTTTGAGTAAGACTTTCAGGTCTACTTTTTGGAGTCGTCAATTTTGGATATTTCATGTTATTCCCTTTTGTTTTTGCTTTCTTTGGGAGGGGTACTGTAAAAACCCCTCGGCCGGTCACTTCAAAATCTTTCAACATTTCTTTTCCCAATCAGTACAGCTTTTGTCTACATTAACAGATGCGGGGGGCTACCCTTCCGACTTGTATGTTACGAGCTTTCTGATGGTGATCATGGGGTTTCCAAAGGATGGGCAGGATCCAGTTCTGGCGAAGTCCACCCTGCCCTTGGCCTGCTATAACCCTGGTTTTACTCTCCCCTTTTGTGATATAGCTAAAGTTTGGATGTATTTGTTCCTCTTCCATCTCCTTCTATCTGACTCGATTTGCAGCAGATGTGGCGGCTCGTGCCCAGTCTTTCATGCCTCTGTTTTCAGGGTTAGCCAATGATCCCTCCCCACTGTGACCATACCTCTAAAGGGGGACCCCGATAAAAACTGTCACTCACGGGCCATTCCATTTCCGCTGATGTGTCTCGTGACATTTTTGTCCCTGGTGAAATACTTTGGAAGGGGAGGAAATTTTTCCCCATGGAGCGGAGGTAGTAGGGGCCCAACCGGGCGTATTTGACAGGGCCCGGGCTGCAAAGTAGTGGGAGCATCTTCCAAAATGTGTTCAATGGGGGACCAGTCCCCCTCACGTTCGGCCGGATGTAGGACATCATCAGCAACACTGGTTCACCAACACCTCAACCCAAAGTTTGGCTGTCCCTGTCGGTGGCTATGTACCCAAAGTCTCCTCAGGTCATCACTGTCTGAAAGTTGCCATCTGGATCGGGCTTTTTAACACCTCCTCCGCATCATTCGTAGGGCCGTAATTCTAAGGGAACTTTTCCCACCAACATTTTTAGAAAACCCCTCCAAAGCTTCTTCTGACAGGCATGGAAGCCCTTTCACCCATCAAAAACCACTGCTCCAACAAAATCACAGTGCGTGCATCCCTCCGAGACTAAATGGATGTATTTGAATTTCTCCGGGTGGGCCCATTTCACTTGAAATGAAACCCGATACACTGTCCATTTTCAAACCTGTCCAGTTTCGGGGATTAGCTTTTGGGCCTTGGGTCATGGTGGTCATCATCGTATGGGAAAATCCGATGGCTTCATGTAAATGAGGGTAATAGAGCCTTTTGTCTTGGCCTGAGGGGATGGCCCTGCCCCCTTTGTTTTGTTTTGTATCCATGGAAATTCTGGCATTGTCGATAAAAACGTCCTGAGAAAACTGAGGTGGGCCTTGAAGTCTGCAACCCCGACTGTTTGTTGAGTGGTGACTTCGGAAAGCGACGCCCTTTGTGGCCCCCATTGGGGGCATTGAGGCGTTTGGGTCCTGGTATCGGGGGATTCTACGTCATAGGGAACATGGGGGAAATCTTTAGGGATCCTGTTGATTTTTGGGATTTTTTTTGCTCCTCACCCTTTTCTGGGGTCGGGATATGGTGAGAAGGACGCCAATAATGTGGGGACTGCTTCCCATTCTGCGAGGATTATCAGCTCGAAGTTATCAACAATACCTGAACTAAGCCATCTGATTACATATGCCAGATAATTTAATCTGCTACGGCTGCCTGAAGCATTTTTGCCTGCATACTCGGTAGAAAGCACACACCATGGGATAATGCTGTTTGATGAGTTTTTTTCGACTCCCCTTTTCTGCTAGGTCTACTTGCAAAAAATTTTGCCGGGACTTGAGAGTCTTGTGACAATTGGCCTAGAGCAGTGCAGGGGGGTATTATCTAGTCTGGGAGACACTTTTGAAAACCATCAACAGGAAGTCACTCACGACCTTTGATAATGCCCTTTACAATGCTAATTTTTGTAGTGTCCCTTGCCAGTCCATTTTTTCCACCCTGAATGATTTGCTTGCTAGTTTCATTGCAATCTCTCAGAGTCACCCTCGTTACTTTCCCAAAATCTGAGAGTCCTGCGAGGCAAAACTACGAAAGCAATGATATCAGCATGCCAGTGAGGATAGCACTATAGCTCAGCAAATGTCGCTGCATTTTTAAATGGGGGCCCTCCTTAAAAGCCTATCCCCATAAGCTCTGTATAGGCGCAAGCAGTTCAATAGATTCCCATTTTTGATCGATCAGCTGTCATCTTCTCTACAACTGATGCAAAAGGGGGGATCTTTATCAGTGTCCTCGGGGATTCTACAAGAGGAGCTTTCCCAGGAGTGACCGAAAGGAGAGAAATCTTTGTCGACAGTAGCATGGTACGAGCATCGCGCAGGAATCACTCATGCCCCCCCGAAGACGGGGTTTGGGCACTTTGCGAACATCACATTTAGCTTCCCACAAACATCCCGAGAGATGCCTTGGTGTCCATTTCTCTGAATAATATGCCTCCCTCATCTAGATGGGGTTTTTTGTCAGCATTTAAATTGCAAAAAACACCAAGAAAAACGCCTTTTAAAAATCAAAACATTCAGCTGAAACCCCCCGAATGTAGCCCTGGTCACCTTGGACAGGGACATTGGAATCAGGGTTTTGCCCCCCCTACGTTTGTGCCCTTCAAAGTGTACCTTTTAGGTGTAACATCCACTTTTTTTAATTTCTATCATTTCATTGTTTTCATCTAATGATTCTTAAAACTCAAAGTTTTTTTTCATCGCCATATATCTTACACCGGTAATTCCTTATTTTGACTGCTTTTCAGGGTTTTAATTTTTCTTTTTTTTACTTTGGGAGTTGAACTTCCAAATGAAGTAAACTCCTCGGGACTGGATCCTAACCCAAAAATGTAAAAAAATGTAAAATGATTTTAAACACAATATTTCCCCGTGTGATTTTCACCATGTTTTAAAATAGTTTAAAGTTTCATAAAAGGCAGAGGGCAGAAAAATGTATTATATGGAATACAGGAAGCTTTATTAATAACCTGGGGGAAAAATTTAAAAAAAAAAATTGTTGAGTTAATTTTTTTTAGTTTTTTTAGCAAAATTGGGATGCTGATTCCAAAACTGTAGTCAGTTTTTTTCTAGCCGTCAAATTTTTCTCCCCGCTTACCCTCCAGATAAGAAAATTTCCCTTTTTGACGTATAAAACTTGCCAGCTGATTACGATTTGATCATCGAGAGCTATGTGGCAACTTGTTTGTGCAGTTACAATTTAGACAGGCGGTGAGAGGTGTGTGCAGCTCCCAAAAGGGCATACTTCATATCCAAACAAAAGCTAGGATAGTAGGAATTAGGAGGATTTGTTATGCTTTTTTTCTTAACCTTTTAAAAACATACCATTGTAATTTTTATTTCTTTATGTGTTTTTTTTTTTTTTCAAAACTTTAAATATTCCCGCTTTGTGTTTTTTTTCATAGGTATTATTTCTTTTGTTTCAGTCATTTTTGCTCCTGTACGTCCCCCGTCGTAAATGCCTAAACAAACCCCCACTCCCCCCCCGCATATTTGGTAGTTTCCCATTCCAATCAGAGGGCAACATCAGCGTATTTTTCAAACAAGCATTTTCGCATATTTTTAAAATGAAAAATCGGGATCAAGAAAGCTATGGGCCCCTCAAAAGTGTGCAACGTGGTCGAAGATTAGGATGTGGGCCAAAAGGAACACGTGAAAAAAATTGGCATTTTGGGATCCCCATGGTTTGGGGGAAGCAAAAAAAATCATTCACAGACTGTTATTTTGTTTGTGAAAACTCAATTTAACAAAAAATAAAAAAAAAATAGAATTCCTTCTACCGTCACTAAAGACCCAAAGCCTCATTTAGCTGAAATTCCAGTGCAGTTTGAAAACTACCTCCTCAGAAGATCTGAGGATTTTAAAAACGCAGTGCACAATGATGCGATTTGACATTTACGGGATTCAGTTGTAGGGGTTTGATCACAGATTTTAATGATTTAGCACGTGATTTGGGCCTATAAAAAAGCTTTGAAAAACTAGCACAAGACTGAAAAAGGGAAAAAATACTTTGAAAAAGGAGGAAGGGGTCAACTTTCGAACCAAAGAAAGTAAATTTGCAGTACTTTGAATGCCACGGTTTTTGTTTTCCATAACTTCCCTGTTTTCGAAGGAATTTGGGTTTCAATCTGCAATCCAAATGAATGGCGATGTTTATTGAACTCAAGCGGAGCTGAAGTGTTTCCTTCTCACAATGGCAAATTTTTTTGGCGCAGTCCCTATTGGGCATTGGTCTTTTCTGAGAATATGGAGATGTAAAGAGAGCCCTTGAGTTATTTCAATTACAAACAATTGGATCATCTGGTTGACCTTAAAATGGTGTCCTTCCCTTCTTTGGTCACAACGTGGATACAAAAAGATCCCTGCTTTCTCTGTAGTGGGATACAAGCTCGAGGAAGCATTGGGGTTTTAGAGAATTTTGGCCCCCGAGATCTGATCTTAAACCTGGGGATCCTAACATTGTACATGGCCACTTGTTTACAGGAAGAAAATAATATTCCCACCTTGCACATAAAACTAGGGCCCTGAAACAAATTTGTAAAAGCATTGTCACTGATGGCACTGTTTTAAGTACATCTCTTGGCATTTCTGGGGCTGTCATTGAAAAAAAACAAGGCCGGTGTGTTTTTATGGGCCACAAATTTGACAGCTCATCAAAGATGAACATTTCAAAGGGACTATGTCAGACCTTTAAAAAATCTTTGGGTATCATTTAAAGACGTCGTCAGAAATTTTTGGAAATACAGTGCAAGTAATTACCAGAAAATTTTTCAAAAATATTTTAGAGTACAAAGCGTTTGGGTTTCAACATAGTATTAAAGTACATTTTTTGCATAGCCCTTTCCCAAATTTCCGGAAAAATTTTGGGGCTGCTGCGACAGCAAGGTGAACATTTCACCAATTGAAATTATGGAAGAACGTTACCAGGGTAGATGGATTTGCTAGATGGCTACTATTTTGGGGCATCAACGCGTAGTCCCAAATTGAACACTCCAGACAAGCTACAAACGTAAATTTTTTCCTTAACTGCCAAATTTAGCCTTTTCCTTTTTTAAAAACCCTGAAATGTTAAAAAAAACATTCTATTCATGCCCATTTCTTTTTTTTTTTCAGTATGTAACATTTGCAACTTTTATAAAATAGCATGTTTCTGTTATGTAATTTTTTTTTATTTTTTTAAAAAACGAAAATCCTACAGTTCAAAAACTTGACGATAGAGAAAAACTGAGATCAGTTTTGGATTCAGCACCCAAAAATTACTTAATAACAAGTGTCAGACCTAACTCAACAAAAATTTGTTCCCCAGTGTAATTCATTGTAGATAACAGGTTAGAGGCATTTGATTTAAGTATTTTGCATGCAATATAATAAATCACGTTTCTTTTGTGATTTTGGTGTTTATGGGGTTAATATCTCAAAATGCCCAAGGGTGCCCACTGGGCACCCTCCTGTATTTTGAAGAGGTACCCCCAAGCTATAAGAAACAGCAAAAAAAAAAACTATCCGACAAAACAAGGTGCAGCGCCATGGCTACCGGACTATAACCCTCTTTCTGTTAAAACACTGAACTAAAAATTTCCCTCACCATTATTGCTATATACATATATACGTATATGTATATATATACGTATATGCTATATATATTATATAGCATATATACTATATATATATGCTATATATACTATATATCATATACTACTCTATAGTATAGCTCACAATATGTATAACCCAATTTAGTGATCAAAAGATGTGTTCATATTTTCATAAGATGTTCTAAGTTATGTTATTATGGCATGAATAGTTGGCTCTAGCATTCATGAGTTGCTCACATATTTGTGGACTTTGCTAAAAAAAAATCTTTTTCTTTTATTTTTTGTAAAAACTAGAAACTTATAGTTTTTTTAGTTTCCAATGGACTCTTTAACCTCAAAAATGTATGTTTATACACCAAGATTGTTATTCTACCTGTCTTAGAAGCAGAGATATGAGACGTAAAATAATATTGATGGCCTTTTGGAAGTGCCAAAAAACAAGCTTACATCACAATTACACAATACACATTACAATTATTCAAATGTCTCCATAGTTATATCTTTTAGGATATCAAAAGGCACCATTGTGCAGAATTGGTGCTTGTAGCAGAAAGTGCACAATTGCATTACTAATCCGCGGCTAATGTGGTTTTCGGGGGGTAGCCTTTGCTCCGCCCCCCCTGACGTGTTTTTTCACTTTTCTTTGTTGCTGGTCTGTCTTTTCTATTCCATTTCTTACTTTGTCTTATCCCTGTCAATTTCTTCAGCACTTTACTTTCATTCCCTTGTTATTGATCACCTTCGCACTTCACTTCACTTCACTTCACTGTTGCAGCTTTTTCTCTCTTATTTTCCAAAAGTTATGTATCACCTCCTTAATGTTTCTTTCTCTTCTTTACTTTTAAAGTAAAATAAAACACTTCCTATGATATTTTCTTTGTCCTCCTCATACGGCTGTTGCAGTCTACACAGTTTCTTCCTGTCTTCTTGATAGTGAACAACAAGTGCTATAAATATTTTGTTTCTTCACCACACACTGGAACTCAATTCTACTCTCAAAAACCGGACTCTGTCAGAAGGGGCTGCTGTTATTCGGTTTAAAAAGGGAAATTAAATCAGGTCTGTTGTCATAAATTTTTTATTTTTGCCCCATCCCCGTTTCCTCTGTCGTAAAATCAAAACTTGATTTTTGTGTCATTGCCTCTCTCCTTCCAGTATCCCTTTTTCATATTTTCTTCTCCCTTCCCCCTTTTTTCATGCCCTTATCCTCTGTATTTTCAGTCCAAACCCTCTCCATCATTTTCCTCGTGTTTTGGGACCAACTTTTTTTGCTCCACCTGTCACTGTGTTCCCCAATCTTTCTCCACTATCTCGTTCTTTTCCCCCTTTAACTGTGCGGGATGTAAATTTTTCAGTTTTTTTATTTTTCTTTTTAAATATAAAAGTGACGATCCTTTTTTCCCCTCTTTTTCCCTCTTTGCTGTGATTTCTGTCCCAAAATTGTTTTAAACAGTTTTTTCTATGTTTTTGTAGTTTTTTTAAATTCCTTTTTTTTTTAAAATCTAAACATTTGTTCCGGGAGCAGATGGGTAGACGGGGTTTTTCCCAATAATTTTTTCCCATTAAAATTTGTTGCACTGCGTAGTTATGAATGATTAAGTTTGCCATCGTCTGTGCCTTGGAAATTATAGTTTTTTTATTTTTTTTGAAGCATTTTTCTTGTTATTTATATTTACTCCGAAGTACTTTATTTCGTTAGTCACTTTTATTCCTCCAATTTCTTCTATTTCCTCTTTTACGTTAAATAATATAAAGTAACTTTTTTCCTTATTTATTTCTAAGCCGCAGTTTGCACTTATTTCAATTAAATCCTGGATGTTTTTATCAGCCCCTGCCTTGCTTGACGACATTTGGAGCCCATCGTCCGGGAAGAATAGTGTGTTAATTTTTATTACCTCATCTGAGTATCCACAGCCGTTCTTTTGAATTTTGTCCAGTATGGTACGTTAACAGCTTAAATAATGTTGTTGATCCAGTGCATCCTGGTCTTATTCCATTTGTGATATAATATCCATCCTCTTTCGTGTTGTTTTTCTTATTTGGTTTTGTCATATCTGTAAAATTTCTTTCACACAATCTTTAATATTCTATCGATTTGTATGTTATCATTGCCTGAATTAGCTTCTCTCCGTTTAACACCATCGTATGCCTTCTTGAAATTTATTGCTGCTATGTAGAGTTGCTTTTTTTCTTTCGTACGTCTTTCTTAATAAAATATTGTAGAATGTATATATTGTCCTCAATGCGTTTTCCTTTGGTGAATCATATTTGCTACTCTTTCTCTTCCTTATTTTTCTCTAAATGTGTGTTTATTCTATCTCTCATTATTTTCATGAATATTTTATATGATATGTTGGTTAACGATATTGGTCTTAGGTTCTTAGCCTCAAGGTTTCTTACTTTGCCTATCATTATTGTGCTTGATGTTTTCCAGCTTTCAGGGATATCTCCATCTTCCAATATTTAATTTAAACTTATTTTCATGGCTTTTAGCCACGTATTACTTTTTATCAAAAACCCTGAATTTTCTGGCTTCAGTTTATCTGGCCAGCTGCCTTCCTGTTTCACTGTCTTTAAACTCTTGATTATTTCTTCTTTAGTTATTTCCTCATGAGGCATTTTTCTGCAACCAGGTTCTATCTTACAAGCTGCGTCCATGTGCTCCCTTAACATCATTGGCACCTCCACTACATTTTGCTGGCTCATCATTATAAATCCATCGCTCTCTTCCTCCAGGATTCTTTCATACTCTTCTCTCTTTTCCACGTTCCATGAATCTTGAATTGTGTTGTTCTCCTTTCGATATATTCCTTCCTAAACGTTCATCAATTCTTGTTCCATTTCTTGTTCTTCTAACTTTTTTCCATCCTTGCACAATTCTATGCATTCTTTCTTTTTAATTTCTGGTCCTCTTAACTTCTTGATGTTATCCCATATTTTCTTGCCTTGGTCCTTGCCTTCTTTTATTTCCATTGTAACTTTTTCTCGTGCAAGTTCATTGCTTCCCTTATCATGCCTTGAACTTCTTTTTTCTGCTTCAGGTATTCTTCCTTCCATCTTTCTCTCGCTTGATCTTCCATCTCGTTGCATTTCTTCCCCTCCTGTTAAAAACCTTTCTTAAGGCTATTGCTTTCTTTATTTCTTTCAACATCCATGGGGGTTCATTTTTATCCTTTTTCAACCCTTTCTTGTACACCCTTTTTAATTTTGAATCCGCTACTTTTTTCATATTTCTTCTAATTTTCTGAAATTTCCCCATATTTTTTTTTCCTTCACTTTTCCCCTCTACCTCTTTGCAATATTGGGTGATTTTCGCCCTTCTTATAAACTCCACCTCTTTTTTTTTCCCCAAAAAATGCCTCACCACCCCTTTCTTTTTTAAAGTCTTACTTGCTAAAATTTAGTCAGCCAGATTAAAATTTCCTTTTTTCTTTTTTCATATTTTTATCTTTACTTATAAGTTTGGGTGTTAACTAAAACAGTAAAAAAACCCTTTTTAGATTCTTTCCCCCCCAAGGTTAGTTTTTGCCCCAGATCTTTTCAACAGAATTAATTGTATTTTCCCTTTAAACTAAAAACCCATTTTCACCCCGTCATCTACTTTCTGTTTTCCCAAAGAATCCAGTGCCCCAAAAAAATCTCCCAAAAAACTCAATGGTTTTTTGTGTCCTCTCCTTATAAACCTTTTTATTTCCCTTTTGCATCTCCTTTCTTTTTTTTTATCTTCCTCTTTCTTTCCACAAGACTACTACGACTATAACATATAAAATTGATCTCTTTTCTTACACTTCACAAAAAAATACCTTAATTTTTTTTGGGATTTCCTCTATTTCCACCTCTTTCTCCTTTTTCCAACCCTTAGTCCCCCCGCCCCTTTTTGTCTGTTTTTTCCCTTACTTGTTACAAAACAGTTTATGTTTTCGATAATTTTTATTTTTTTTACCCTTTAAACTGTGTTTCGTTAGGCCCTTAGGTATTATTTTCAATAAATTTTTCAATTTCACGCATCTTAACATTAGTTAACCGTTGTATATTAGTACACTTCACCAAAATATATTCTTGTTTCTCTTTTCTACACCCTTGGCCTATTTTTTCAGCTGTTTTTTCTTTGTTCTTTACAAAAACATTCTCCTCATGAGTTGCCCTTTCCTTAGGTACATGTAAACTTGTAAAGGATCAGTGACTGGGTTTACAGCCAATGATCTTGCTTCATTGACTATGAACCTAATTATGGGGCATGATACTGGGCCTCGACTTCAAATCGTCTCAGAGATGGCAGGATCCCTTCTCCCTGGGTGTGGTATCACGAGTCCAATTATTCTTTATGACATAGCTGGGTTCCTAGAGATCCCCGAAGCAGCAATATTCTCGTATAGAATCGAAATACTGCAGTGGATGGAGGAATGGGACCGGTTCCTGAGCGCTAATTGCGGTGATCATCTCCATGTTTTCCCTTGTATCTTAAGTTTATGGTTTAATTCAACTAATAAAAACCGACTTGTTGAAGCATTCACACCAACAACTGACAAATCAACCAAGAAGCAATCCCACACCAAGGCCAGCTCTTTAGGTTATGCAATTTAAGAAAACTAAAAATCATGGCACTGTTTGACCCCCACCATCACCTCCTCCTCCAAGAGAGCGCGTGTACAGGCGAGAGACGAGAGTGACGTCTGCCCTGAGGCTATCCTACCCAAGATAAAGAGACAGAAGGTAACGTCACCTCCCCTGGGCGTCGAGGCAAAATCAGTCCTTTCTGCGCATGACGTCAATGGGTATCGCGCCAACGGCGCCACCGTTCAAATATTGTATGGCCTCACTCAGGCCTCACCGCCGACCCGACACCTGACACGCCTGACACCTCCCACCATATACATTATATATATATAATATATATATATATATATATATATATATATATATATATATATATATATATATATATATATCTCATCCCGTAAGCCACCATATTCTTTACCTGATCAGTATTGTGTACTCGAGAGAGAGAGAGAGAGAGAGAGAGAGAGAGAGAGAGATGAGAGAGAGAGAGAGAGAGAGAGAAGAGAGCGAGAGGAGAGAGAGAGAGAGAGAGAGAGGAGAGAGTTCTAGCTAGCACACAAAGCTGGGGACGAGACCCTTTGTTTTGTGCCGCTGTTGCCGCTTAGCGGGACAAGCAAAGTCATTTCCCACCTGACATGCAAGGCCATGCCTTATTTTCTTATGTTCTTATGTTCTATGTTCATACTTCCTCCCTTCCCTTACCTTCTCCTCCTCCTATCCCTTCCCCTACCTCCTATTCCTCCT
Organism: Chionoecetes opilio; assembly: GCA_016584305.1. Classification (NCBI taxonomy): domain Eukaryota; kingdom Metazoa; phylum Arthropoda; class Malacostraca; order Decapoda; family Majidae; genus Chionoecetes; species Chionoecetes opilio. The sequence continues at coordinate 15,961 of JACEEZ010020487.1, read as the reverse complement.
CCTCCTCCTCCTCCATCTTCTCTTTCACGTCTCACCCTCCTCCTCGCCTTCTTAATTCTTATTGACGTCACTTCCCCCAGCGCGGCAAAAGGGAGGCGACGTTACCTTCTGTCTCTTTACCTTGATCCTACCCAAAGCCATATAAACAAGTCTGCCAAAGTCCGACCTGAAATTCATTCTCTCGCGTCATGACGTCACCGCGAGTCTAGAGTAGGCAGGAGCTGCCATTCGGTATGTATCATCATGTATCGTACAGCATCTAATGTTAGCTAAAGTATTACAAATATTTTTGGAGTACGAAAGAAAAAAAGTCTTGCTCTAATCCATGCCATCCATCACCTAATAAATAAAGTAGTGGTGGGTGATAATGAGAAACATTTGAAATTAAGGAGGCGTTGTTTGTGGTTGTAAAAAGCTTGTCAGCTTCGTACTCTCAATTAAATGTGCCTGGCCGTTAAGTTCTTGGCGTTCCAATCATGTATAAGTGGCCTAATAATGACGACTACTTTTATCTGTAATGATTATAATCAAACTTTGGCTTTGAGGTTTTATCTTCCCTCAGCAGCTTCTCCGCGTTTGAAATCACCTCAGTCGGTCTGACTGAAGGTCGTGTGGTGGCCCTGGTGGACGTCAGACTTCCCTTCGTCACGTCACGGCTCTACACACGCTGACAGCACACTGCATGACTGATAGTGTCTTACTTCAAGAGCATAGCATTAGATTCGTGAGAATTGATCAGTATTGTGTACTCAATGAAGAGAAGAAGAGAGAGTTCTAGCTAGCACCAAGCTGGGGCGACCTTTGCCTTGTTCCGCTGGGACAAGAAAGTTCCATTCCTACCTGACCATGCACCTCGTCCCGCCTCCGTCCCCATCGGCCTGTAACAGATGGCCGCTCCTTAACCATGCGGCCCTGCCTTCATATTAGGGTACTGGTTAGATATTAATTGTATGTGTGAAATGTTAGTATATCCCAACCAGATGTGTGTGTTTCTGTGTTTCTGCATGTATCAGCAATACCTTTTGATGAATTGCACAAACCAGCATGGTGTGAGTTGTGTCAGCGTGTTGAGCAGGATGCTGTGCTGACTCACCTACGCGAGAGCCTGTCCTACCGCCACAGGCCATGGGAAACGGAATCTTGAAGTTTCCGGTCAATCTCCGTTATGGCTGCCGACGAGCGGAGAGCCGCATAACAAGGGGATAACGCGAATACCTGCTCTCCTGATACAAGACAACCTGTCAAGAAGGGCTGTGTGTACTCTTCCACCCTTGAGGGTGTGAGAGTTTTAACATACATTTCACGTAAATAGTGTGTTCAGGGCCCTGTCTATTAGACATTAGTTCAAAGGCGTTACCTAAGAACCCCGTGACATTATTATTGTATAAACTTCACAGTGTACGATATATTATTTATTATATATTGTTTAATATATATTGTCTTTTACTCGAATCTTTGGCTCTAAAACATACTTTAAATTACTTAGAACCGCTCGACCACGTTAGCCCAATACCACCTTATCCCACTTCATTTGATGTGTACCTCTGGCAACGACAAAGTTACCACTGTCTTTCAAGCGGGCATCATCAGGCGAATCAGACCCCTTTACAGTATTAACCTGTAAATCTATCCTGGTGTGATCCAGTTACCTGTAACAATAAACCTTACTAAAAAGGGTAACAGAACTTTGTGACCAGCGTGGAATGTGACAACATTACATCACGGCCATAGTGTTGCGTTTGCAACACGATAATGGTAATTTCGTAACATAAAAGACGCAACGGTGGTATGGTTGGGCACATAAAATTGTAATATAAATTACGGTGCCTTAATTACTAACTGAGCGAGTACATACTAATTAATACACGTGAAGATAGTTGAAAATACATGAGCAGTGAATAAGTAAACAAGGAAGCTTGAGAGACAGCGAGGGTTAGAGAGTGATATTGCTCATGCTGGTGTCAAACAAACATGACCCCTCGCGGTCGCGAGTACGCACTTCCTCTTGCCCTTGTATTCAAGTCACTGCTCCACTGCTCATCCACGAACAAATATAACTGTTCTGTAATATAGGACAGAAGCAAGATTCTCCTTCATCAATTGCCTAGGACTACAGGTTTTTTTTTTCAAGAGGACTAGGCGAGACAAAGAACGTACAAGGATTTTTATCATGGCACGGACAAAAGGACAAGATTTGAGTTGTTTATAATGAAGACAGGACTCGAGGGACAGCAAGCCAACTCGTAAATCTTCTATACTTTCACAATCCAAAACACCCTTCCCAGTCAACGCCCCGCCAGCCAGCGCGACAGCCCGTCAACACAACACGCCTCTCTGCTGGGGACACTGCCTTGGAGGAAACACCCTGATTCAGCTGTACGGATGGACTTGCCTTGCTGACTCTACACTATATTATGAGTACAACATCGTAGCTGAGACTACTGATACGTATTTTAAATACGCCACTTGATTACAGAATAACACTTAGTGGTGAGATAAATATTTTCACATTTGTTTTGCTTAAATAGCTATGTGAAGGAATTTCAAGTAATAATTTGTCAGTTATTTTTCTATAGGTGTTTTAAATATGCTTACCGCTAATCTATAAAAATATAAGCGAAAGTGTGTCTGTCTGTCTGTCTGTCTGTCTGTCTGTCGTCTGTCTGTCTGTGTGTGTGTGTGTGTGGTATAGGTTCCGCCCCCCCTGGCGCAATCACCTCATATGGCACTTTTTTGGAAAACCGGTTGACCAGGGGAAGGGCATAAGCCCACTTATGAGAGATTCGATCACTTTTTTTTTTTTTTTTAAACAGCCTATTTGCGATAATTGTTTAAAAAAAAAGGGTTGCGAGAATTGAGGAAAACCTTTATGTAGGTGATGGTAATGGGTGAAATGAATGGGTGGGGTGATGGGTAATGGGTGTGGGGTGATGGGTGAGGAATGGGTGGGGGTGATGGGTGATGGGTGAGGGAATAGGTGGGGAGTGTGGGTAATGGTAAATATAAGCGGAAAGTGTGTCTGTCGTCTGTCTGTCTGGGGTTGTGTGTGTGTTTTGGGGTGTGTGTGTGTGTGGTGTCTGGTATAGGTTCCGCCCCTGTGGCGCAATCACCTCATATGAAAACATTTTGGGAACCGGTTGACCAGGGGAAGGTTTTAAGCCCATTTATGAGATGATCCGATCACTTTTTTTTTTTTTGTTTTTTAGCAGCCTATTAGCGATAATTGGAAAAAAAGTGGGTTGCGAGAATTGAGGAAACCTGATGTAGGGTGATGGGGAATGGTGAGTGAATGGGTGGGGTGATGGGTAATGGGTGTGGGGTGAGGGGGTGAGTGAATGGGGGGGGGGGTGAGGGGGGGGGGGTGATGGGTGATGGGTGAGGGAATGGGTGGGGGGTGGGGGTAAGGGTAAATATAAGCGAAGTGTGTCGGGCCTGTCGTCGGGTCTGTGTGGTGGGGTTTTTGGTGTGTGTGTGTTTTGGTATGGGTTCCCCCCCCCGTGGCGAAATAAACCTCATATAAAAAACTTTTTTAAACCCGGGGTTTTGCCCAGGGGAAGGTTTTAACCCCAAATTAGGGAGATGATCCGTCATTTTTTTTTTTTTTTTAGCAGCCAATTAGCGATAATTGTAAAAAAAAAAGTGGGTTGCGAGAATGGGGAAAACCTTGATGTGGGGTTTGATGGGAAGGGTGAGTGAATGGGTGGGGGATGGGTAATGGGTGGGGGGTGATGGGGGGGGGGAAAGGGGTTTGGGGGGGTGATGGGTTGGGGGTGGGTGATGGGTGGGGGGGAATAGGGGGGGGGTTTGATGGGTAATGGGGGGAGTGAAGGGGTTTGTGTGGGAGGGGTTTAATGGGTGGGGGGAATGGGTGGGGGGTGATGGGAAAGGGTGAGTAAATGGGTGGGGGGGATGGGTAATGGGGGGTTGAATGGGGGGGGGTAATACATACTTTTCACATCCATGATTTTAAAAAAAAAGTAGAAGGGGCTATCGGGAGAGTCCGTTTTTGGGGGGGCCGAAGGCCCAAAAACACAAGGGGGTGGCCAAAGGGGCCCACCCCCAAATACCCCTCCGCAGGAGCTACCCAAAAAAGTCCGCCCGGAGGGCGGCGTTGCGGCTAGTATTTCAAAAATTTCTTGTAATTCTTAAAATTTTTTAAAGCCCTATATTTTAATATATATTAAATTCCCCTTTCTTAAATTCCCTTAAAGAAATCTTTCCAACCTTTCATCTTTTCCTGTTTTAAGAAACAAACCCTACCAAATTAACAGTATATAAACAATCCGTCGTCACTTTTTTGTATCCAGTCAGCCTTTTTAAAATAATCCGCAATCAAAATCGAAAATTTCCCCCGAGTTTTAAAAAAAAAAACGCTTTTAAAGGGTTTTGGGCGGGACGCTAAAGGGCTCAGGCTCGGTGATTTTTGGGGGCTTTTTTCCCGGGGGAGGCTCTTTTTCCCCGGGGTGATCAGAGAGAGACGTAAACACAGAGATAAAACGGGGTTTGTAACACGAGTTTATCCCAAATTTTTGATACGGGAGATAGCCCAAATTTAAATTCTAAAAAACCAAATCTCTATACCCATAGCTTTTGAAGTTCCCCTTTACGTGACAGGATTGAAAAAGAATTCCCGGGGCCCCGTCTGAAACTCAGGGTAGCGGGGGCGGATTTATGAGATGGGCACTCGCGCGTATGCCCCCCGGTGAAATTATAAAATTATCTAATCTAATTTCTATATTTTAATGGAAAATTTTACGTATTTTATAATTTTAACTACAAAATCGATTTTAAATTTAAACGGCTGTTATTTACCAAAAAAAGAAAGTAATAAAGGAAAAAAGCAGGGCTTAATAACAATAATTTTAAAGGGGTTTTACTTGACTTTTAATTTTCGGCGAGGAAAAGGAAAGGTTTGGGTGGGGATGGATGCCGTGCGAGGTTTACTTTAAGTTTTGGTCCCCCCTTTCTCCCGCCCAGGGGCAGGGGCAGGGGTTTCACAAATTTCGCTATGCTGTCTTCTTTGTAAGGGTTATCGTAAATTTAATAAATCTTTGTCTCGTTTAAGATACTGTAATGCCCCCAAAATTTTTTAAAACAATCAAAATTTAAAACTAAGGGTTAAAAATTTCAGAAAATGACCAGGGATCCGTAAAAAATTTCCCCATATCCAGAACCCCATATCCAAAATAAACCCCCCCATTACCGAAAGGGTTTACAACCCTGTCTACACTTATTTCTCTCAAATTGATACTAAATAAGTAAAGATTTTAACTCTCTCAAACTAAACACTGTCGCTAATCTGGGCGGGGAAAAGGGGGGAAAAAACCCGCTGATGTAGCCTGCACGGCACCCCTCCCTAACCCCCCTTGCCTCTTCCTCCCGAAATAATGGGCCCAAAATTGCCCCTTTTTCCTTAAATTTCTTATGACAGCCCCGCGGGTTTTCATGTTTCGCCCTTTTTTTTAAATAAAAGGTTTATTAAATCGATTGTGGGCGTTAAAACTTATAAGATACTGTAATTTTCCTAATAGTAGGGAAATTTTGAAATTTTTTATTTATAATTTCACCGGGGGACATACGCCGAGGCAAATCTCATACCTCCTGCCAAAAATAAAGACAGATAAAAAAAAGATAAAGAGAAAAACCTGTTAATTCCCCCTCGTTTCTCGGGGTCAAAAATATAGGATCCCATTTACAATTTTGAGGTTCGTTTTCCCCCATTTGTATAAAGCGACCCCTCATTTTCTTTTGGTGTTTAGATTGGGGGCATCGTACTCTAAAAACTGTCACAAACGACAGATTCCCCGTCTGACACCGAAGTACAAACGTCATCATTTAAAATTTTTTCCGACAGGGTGCCAAAAAAGAGTGTCCTTTCGGGCCCTCCCCTTTCTGACTCATCAATAACGTCGTAGCCCTGTTGGAGGGAAAATTTTTTTTTCGCGCGCTTTTACAAAAAATCGTGTTTTTCGGAAAAAAAGGCCTGGAAAACAAATTTTTTTTGGGGATTAGGTGTTTTGAATGTACTTCCAAAATAATTCGGCAAAAAAAAAAGGGTTTGGGCGACTACTTTAAAAGCCCGGAGATGGGGGGAAATAGTTAATTTAAAATTAAAATTTTACTCATGAATCTATTTACTCTTAAACAAAATTTGAAAATTGGGGGGGGGTGCATTATTGCTAGAATTTATAGTTAAACACATTACCCCTAGCCTTGAGGAAAACAGGTAATTACCCGGACAGGGAAGTTAACCTATTTTTAGGAATTACTCTTGAATTGAGGGATGAAAGTAACACCCAGTAAATCCCGGGGGAAAAAGTTTTTAAACCCTAAATTTTTCTCGTTTTTTATCCCTGTAAAAAAGTTAATTCTAACAATCCTGCAGGTAGTTTCTTTTTTACCCCCGCCGTGGGACTCTTCCCCCAGGCCACTTTGGGGCTATTATGCCCAAGTTTCTCCCAGGGGAAAATATTTTTGTCTATGTAAAGGGTATTATAACAAAAAAACTATTAAAGATTTTGCATCCAGGTGCCCCGGCGCCCCCTTTTCCCAAAGGGGGATTACTGCCATTGGGCACTCCTTATTCACATTTTTTTTTTTTAGAATACTATTCTAGCTGAAGGCAGCTCTTATCACTCTCAGAGAATGATTAAAAAAAATGACTCTGATATGCAATAAAATAATATAAATAAAAATGCATATCTTAACATGATAATATATGTTACTGACCCGGAGTCTACATTTTTATTAGCTGAGAAGCCGTACTCCGTAAATTTAAAATAATAGGTCTCTAAGTAACGAAATAAAATAAATAAATAAATTCAATAAACTCTTAAAAGCAGCAAATGCCAATGTCAAGGGAGGTTACTGCCATTGGGGCAGCGCACATTTTTATTGATTTATAATACTATTTGAGCTGAAATCAGCTCCTATCACTTTTTATGTGGTATGCACATAATATACATATATGCATATCTTAATGTTGTGAAAATTTTTAGTACCGACCCGGAGTCAGATTTTATTAGCTTACAAGCCGTATCTACTCCTCAAGTTTAAAGAAGCAGGTCTTAAAATATAAATAATAAATGAATGAAATAAATAAAACTGCCAGTGCGATTACTCACGTCCTCAAGGCCCTGCTGTGTTTTATCTTCACTCCACACTTCAAGTGTTATTAAGTGACTACGTGGTAGAGTTTTGGCAACGCACTTCTTAATATTTGCAGGGATATTAACACATTACTAACAGACTTTGAGTTCATTTTTATTCTAATAACTCATGTTTAGATTCTGTTGTAAAGTACTCTACCAGTTTATTGATGACATTAAGTGCATTGTCTTTATATCATTACTCCTGTTATATCAAACATTTAGTGGGATTCCTCTTAGCTATGTTGTCATGAAAGCCCTCAACTTGTATAGGTATTTTTTAAGGAGTGTTGGCAACACTGAGAATCTTTAGTACACAATGATGTAACAAAGTTAGGTATACATGTCTTTATACCATCGCGGGGACGCAATGGAGTAGGTGACCGAGCGATATTAGGGTACTGGTTAGATATTATATGTATGTGTGAAATGTTAGTATATCCCAACAGCAGGATGTGTGTGTGTCTGTGTGTCTGCCTTTATCAGCAACACCTTTTGATGAAATGCACAAACCAGCATGGTGTGAGTTGTGTCAGCGTGTTGAGCAAGGATGCTGATGCTGACTCACCACGCGAGCCTGTCCACGCGCCACAGGCCATGGGAAACCGGAATCTTGGAAGTTCCGGTCAATCTCCTTATAGGCTGCCGACGAAGCGGAGAGCAGCAGAACAAGGGGAGACGCGATACCTGGCGCTCCGATACAAGACACCTTCAAGAGGGTCTGTGTGTACTCTACAAAACCTGAGGGTGTGAGAGTACATTGTCACGTAAATAGTGTTCAGGCCCTGTCTATTAGACATAGTTTCAAAGGCCTTTTACCTAAGAACCCCCGTGACATTATTATTGTATAAATTTCACAAGTGTACATATATATATTGTTATATATTGTTAATAGTATATTGTCTTACTCGAATCCTTTGCACTAAAACATACTTTAAAATTTACTTAAAGAACCGCTCGACCACGATTAGCCTAATACCACCTTATACCACTTCATTGATGTGTACCTCTGGGCAACGAACAAAGGTTACTCTGCCTTTAAAGAGGGCATCATCAGGCAATCACCCCTTACAGGTCAGTAACCTATCTACATGGTGTGATCCCGTTTCCTGTAAAAAAACCCTTACTAAAAAGGGTAACATTCACACTGTGATGTCTTCGGATGTAAATATATGAAAATATATGAGAGCAAGAGGACAAGGACAGGACGCATATTCCGTATTCGGGAACAGTATGTCGAGTTTTACTCTTGAACACGTAAAGTTAGTTACGCTTACGTAATAGTCCTTGAGCCAGACCAAAAATAATGCTCCCGGCGGGGAGTAATTCTCATTATGATTTTCCATTAGACCAATGTCTCAAGTGCCCCGAAAATGCATGATGGACATCTGAGAACGGTAGCTTAGTGCCCGGAGGGGACGCCATCTTTGAAAACCACCCAGCTGGGAAAATGCCCATTTGGGGGGGTACATTGTTGCACGTGTATCGGGACTTCTATACTACTATCGATGTGCGGTTGAGGGACTAATATACGTCCAATGTGTACCGTCTAAAAAAAAATAATATAAAAGCATTTTTTTTATAGATTAATTATTATAAAAATAATTATCGAAAAAAAATCATATATTTTTCAATATTTTTTTATTAGACTTGTACTTTTTTAGTGAACAACACTGGTATTGATTTCCAATATGCATTGTGCTACACCGTTTATCTGTCTAAAAAATATCAACAAGTACAACATATCACCCACCACGAGTTTACAACAAATATATGTAAAGAGGCATAAAATGACTTAGGCCGCCGCTGCATTCTATTCTGACGATAACGCAAGTTGGGAAATGTCGTACGGAGAGGATTTTAACACCATACGATATCTAATAAGCAGGCGGAAATTTTTTACATAGGAAATCTGCACTTTGGTGGCCATTTTGGGATTTCAAAATGGCCGCCAATTATATAATTATCATTACTAGAGTTTGGAAAGACGTATGGAGCTGATTTTAACACCATACGATGTATATTCCTAATAAGCAAGCGGAGGTATCATTGAATGTCATGTTTTAGTCAAATAACACCGGTAGATCTTCCAAATTATACATTTTGCTAACCGTTTTATCTGTCTATAAAGATTTCAGGCAATTTGGCCTGCATTATAATAGAGAACAACATATGCTATACAATATACAGTGCACACAAAGTTAATCATCAGAGTCGCCATCAGAGTCATTGGCATCCTGAGCCACGATAGCATCATCCTGCACATGTTGGAGCATCCCTGCAGCTTACACACAACAGTGCCTTCAACCCATTCAGTATGCAGGAGCAATCTGACGGTCCGACACGTCCTTCTGCATGTGCATGAGATGAGATTCAAGAGGGACATCTGGAGCTGGTAGACCCCCCATCCATCGGATTTTGAGCGAACCGCCATCATCGAGTTCCCAGCCAGTCCTGCTGATGGTGCTGGGCCGTCTGGCAGGTTTTCAAGGCTGCGTCGCCAGATAGCCGCCTGATAGTTGGCCCCAAAAACGTATGCTGCATCAAGGAGTCTTCACAAGGCGGCAATTGTCCAGATTCGATCTGGCCCTTCTTGCACAGAACATGTGTAACGGAGTGAATTAGCACCGACGTTTCTTCGTGTTCCTGGCGACAGCTGACACGTGAAGGCCCTGAATGCTATTGAAGACGTCTGTTGGTCCCTTCCACGAAGATCCCAGATCTGTGAATGCTTGAAGATACAGATCATTCGCTTGCACAAGCTTCAAAGCCTTTATCTTTCCTGGCTAGCCAGAGCACAAACAGTGTCACACCCGCTCCAGCATAAAGCCCTGGCAATGCACTGAAAACTCCAGACCCCCAATTTACCGCAGCCAACTTTCCAACGTCAATCATTCTGACTCGAACCTTTGTTCCTCGTCTGATGAAGAGCTGACTATCGATGGTTCTGCTGAGATGAAGACTGATGATCAGAACGTCGGTGTCATCTGCCACTAAGATGATCGTCTTGTAGTGGGTAGCGGCGTGCTTTGCGTGGAGAAACATACGCGTGTCTGCTTCCTCGTGGCTACATTCGAGTGCTTGCACCAAATTCCACCTATCGCGGGTCAGTACCAGACCTTTTTCACCACAGGTGACATACAGTGTTCTGTTGCCTAGCTTTTTGCGATTTGTTTCATGTTTCCACGACTCCGCCAGAAACACAACCAGTTTCTCCTTTGTCTGGCTGCAAGCAAGGAGACGCCGCCAGTTCATGATTTTGTGTGCGGGTCTGATCTCGCGAACTGATGCCTTTATTTGACCGCGGTTCACACGCTCAGCTGCTTTGATGGATTCTTCTGTGTATGTGTCAAAGACAAACATCGATGCGCTCACTGCCTTGACCAGCGTGAAACGCTGCAGCAAGGATGCGGTCAGATAGTTCTTCGAACGTGTCGTTCTCGCCATGCATCTTTTGTATGAGAGCCATCGCATCAATTATTGTTGCACTTCGCTTGTCAACGTTATCGGCTGGTTCCACAAGACCTTCCATGTGTTTCGCAAGTGCAACTTTTTCGTTTTTTCATGACCCATCAACGTTTGCCAAGACCATGGTAACGGCCCTAGTGGGTACAAAAGGACAAGTTGCATGTCGAGGTTCCTTTCTTGGCGATGAGTATCATGGTGGCAAACAGTTGTCTGTCAGCTCTCAGGACGATCTCCTTGTTTTTGGCCTTCACAACTTTCTGCTTGATCTTACCAAAGGTCTTCAAGTTTGCTTCTTCACTGTGTCATAAAAGCCTGTTCCCTTTTAAGACGTTTCTGGAAGCTTTGATACGCCCGCTTCCCCTTTTGCAGGGCGTTGAGTAGGTCATTAGAAAAGTCCTCCCTCGCACCGCTCCGGTAGATATACTGAGAAAACATGACGGATCATCGGCGAATGGATTGGTCCAGTCCCTTTTCCAGGAATCACAGATAGCTGTGACGCCAGACTCATCACGTTTGATGCGAGAAGTAGACAAGTCAGGGTGCTTGGCGTGAGATGTGTCGCTGCCATTCACAAGGATAGTTTCTCGTAGTTGCCTCAGTGCAGCAGCCCGATTGTCTGCAGTTAGATAGTATCGTGACACAAAAGCCCGACGTTAGATTACTCCGATATCCGAAAAGCTCGCCAGCTTACATAGACATACTCATCCAAGTCAGTGAACATGTTAGATGGCGCCACAATACAACTCTATAATAAGTTGTATGTGGCGCCATCTAACATGTTCACTTTTAGTTTCTTTAAACCACCCCCCCCCCCCCCCCCTCAGAAATTAATCAGGTCACCGCAACAAATCTCAGACTGAGATATATAATATGAATATAGATATAGAATAGATGACGTCACTTTCGGCACTGGGTTCGTGGGTTGATTATCGGCGGGAAATTCCAACTGAAATAGTTTCGGTTGTGGAAAGTGCATGCTTTCAATATTTTTTGTGTACACTCGTGGTGGATGATATGTTTTAGTTTTGAGTTATTTTATAGACAGATAAACGGGTGTAGCACAATGCATAATTTGGAAAATCATACCAGTGTTGTTTCACTAACAAAGTACAAGTCTAATAATAAAATATTGAAAAATATATGATTTTTTTCGATAATTGATTTTTATAATAATTAATCTATAACAAAATGCTTCATAATTATTTTTATTTAGACGGTACACACTGGAACGTATATTTAGTCGTCAACCGCACATCGATAGCTAGTATAGAAGTCCAGATACACGTGCCAACAATGTAACCCCACCAAGCGCATTTTTCGAGCTGGGTGGTTTTCAAAGATGGCGTCCATCCGGGCACTAAGCCTAACCGTCTTCCGATGTCATCATGCTTTTCTGATACCTGAGATATTGTCCTAATGGAAAATCATAATGAGAATTACTCCCCCCTCCGGAGCATTCCACTTCAAAATATGCCGGTTTGGCTCAAGGCTATAAGGCCATTCCCATGTGCGAAAATTGAGTAACTTTATGTGGAATCACAAGGTGTATTGTCGAAAAAATCCTACATTTAGTTATTGTTACAGCCATGCGGTTCTGTAAACACAGAGCTGGAGGAATAGGCCGAGCGGACAGGGCTAAGAGGCCCGATTAGGTAATACAGTTGGAGGAAGAGAGTCGCGGTGACGTCACGGAAATCAACTCCGCTCCGCCCCTTGCAGACCGTTTATATTGTGAACCCTACCTAGAATCCTGGAGGCTGGTGAGTGTTGACGGGTTAACGTTCTTTGAGAAGCATGGACTGGCCCACAAGATGGATCCGCCTCTAAAACCTCTAGGAATTACGCATCCGACTTAAGTATTCACATGTGGAAGAACATAACACTGCCAGACGCTCAACCACAGTGTCCTTGGAGCAGCAGAAAAGGCCCTCCACTTGTCTGCCTTAGATTGGGCAATTGGGCATTATGACCTTAGGGTTCTCAACCCTTAAACCGTCGTTACTGCAGTAACATTTGAATTCCACACATCACAGTGTGAATTGCCCGTATGCAATCAGATATGTCATTGATAACTGTTCATGACTAGCAAATACAACTAGTAAGGAATGTCACAAAGGTATTAGGATCCATATGGATGTATTTCCATTTCTTTGTGACATGTGTGTATGCTCAGCCTCATCCGGGGTCATCTATATGACTTGGCTTATGCCTATGGCTAGTAATCATTCCAAGACTCTATTGGAATTGTTCGACGCACTAGTTTTTGCTTACCTCAAGGGACACGGAAGAACACCTCCAATGCATGCCATGTATACAGTTTATAGTTGACGGATCGCGTCCCACTGTACTTCTGTGAGAAGAGGTGTAATGTATGTTTTTGGCTCTCTCACCCAGCCGCCCGTTGGAGGCCATCCTTAAGAATATGGCATGTCAAAATTCTTTACCTATCCTGTTTTATTTATATTAGAATCATTGAACTACATCACGTCCAAAATCATCTGTAGATACCCTGACAGGGAGGCAGGAATGATGCCCTAAAGGTTCTTTCGCAGAGTCTTCTGCAAGACACCCTTGCCAGAAATCAGGAATGGCCTAAGTTGATGGTGATAGGTCCCTTGAGTGGTGTCATCCAACTGAGCATAGACCTCAAAACACCTGGCAAGAGGACCGTGGAACCAATGGCCTCTTGAAGAATTTGATCACATACACCTAGAACAGAGCTTTGCCCTGAATTACTAAGTTGAATGAATTGGATTTGTTGTAGGACAAGCATATCGGTTGGTCTTGGCCAAAGAATATGACATCAGATACCACGGTGTGAAAATATAAGAAAGGGTGTAAAGCCTGGCCCTGTTAAGACAGAAGACTTCTATTGAGCACATAAAGAGAGAAGTGGTCCCCGTATTTCAGTTTGCCTTTAGAGTGCATTAGCGGGGCTAAACCAAAATGCAGGATTGGCTGTTATGTGCCTCAAGGAGAGAGACTAAGAAGACAAGGGGAGGATGGTTCACCACTAGACTATGAGAGTAGACAGTAGTCAGGTTCTTCTTGAAGAAAAACACTAAGTATATTTTGAGTTATGTACCACTTACGTCCCCATGATCTTGTCATGGAGACGCACTGTTAAAATAGCTATTGGAAAGTTATACTGATGTCGAACAGCGGCAAAAATTAGTCTTTGAATTTTTCAAAGTGATGTCATTATCAGAGGCAATTTCAAGTGTGTCAGTATCAGAGCAATTTTCAAAGTGGTGGTCATTTCTGAGGCAATTTGTACAAAGTGGGTGTCAGTATCGAGGCAAGGCTAAGAAATGGACAACCCGGATGTACAAACCACTTACTCAATGGCCCATGTTAGTCTACTCGAAATGTACTGGTTTTCCATGATTCAACCGGATTCCATGAACAGGGGCAGGGAGGTGTTACCAGTACCGGGTTTCAAGAGTATGGTATGGCCTACATACATGTAGTTGAGTAAGATAGGTGTATCCTCCATAAGATTGTGGGTTTTAGACGTACAAGCATGAAATTTGGCAGAGTCATAGATAATATCTAATGAATAATTCCAGAGATGGACCCACCGCGAATGTCCTATGGTAGCCGTGGCGGCCATTTTACAAAATGACCGTTTTGACCGCGGTACTTTAACCGTACGACACAAATGCTTCTTCTGTTCTAATGAAATGGCTCTAGATACACATATATGCCATAATTGTATTCTCCAAATGACCAAAATTTTGCATTTGTGTTGCCAGCAATGTCATTAACCCAGCAGGGAGCGTAATAAGTGCTGACTAAATCAAATTTCGGAACCTTCGCGTTCAGGAGTCAATGTTTCAGTGAAATTACAGGACCAAATTAACTAGTTGACAGTAAGTACATATTTATTTTAAAGTAAACCACTATTATCTATGACTGTCCAAATTTCATGCTTGTACGTATAAACCCACAATTCTTATGATAAATCAATCATTGGGGGAAATACGCCGGGGGCGCGTCGCCTCGCCCACCCTACGACGCCACTCCCGGGGTCACCACCCCGCGAGTTCCCATGCAGGCTCCTTTCCCATCCCAAGCACTCTCGACAAGAAACATCAACTTGTCCCAGCCACGAGCCTTGTGGGGCGCCCCCTTGGCCTCCTCCACGCCGGATTGTCTCTTACAGATACAACCCGAGGGGAAAGGATCGGTTTTCGGGGTAGCGTGCCACATGCCCATATAGCCGAATTTGGCGCTGACGGACTATGCAGGTAATAGGCCTCGATTCAGTCTCACGTGTAATCGCTGATTTGACACGTAATCATCCCAGCGATACCCCATGATTCTGCGAAGGCCTTATTACCAAAGGCATTGATTCGTCTCCTTCAAGTCACTATTTAGTGTCCATGTCTCACAACCATAAAGTAAGACAGGGATCACAAGCGACTTGAAGATCCGGATCTTTGTCCTCCTGCACAGGTACCGACAACGCCAAATACTCCCGCTGAGCGAGTCCATAACCCCCGGGGCTATGCCAATCCGTCGTAAGACTTCTTGACGTGACCCGCCGTCATTATGGACTGCGCTACCAAGGTATGTAAAACTTTCCAAGATCTCAATGTCCCCCGCCACACGCATGAACAACTGTACTGCTTCATCTAGTAAGTCTCCAAAAACCTGGACCTTGGTCTTGAGCCAGGAGACCCCAAGTCCAAAGGGTTTGCCTCCTCGTGCAGCGCCTCGAGAGCCATCACCAGACCTCCAGCGACTCAGCAAAGATTAAATGCATCATCGGCAAAGACAAGATCAGTGATCTTGGTGTTGCCGACGGATGCTCCAAATCACTTTGATCTACAACCCTTGTCCCAAAACCCAGTCCATACAAGCGTTGAAAAGTGATGGGGCAAGGACGCACCCCTGCCTCACTCCTGTATTCACAGGAAGGGAAGCTGGATACACCTGCCCCACACTTCACAGCACTCTCAGTCCCAGAATACAGACCAGTTATCAAACCAATAGTCCTTGCAGGAATCCCTCGAAGTCGCAGAAGATCCCAGAGGGACTCACGATGCACTGAGTCAAAAGCCTTTTTGAGATCAACATAGGCTGCAAGCATCCCCTGTCGAACTCACGTCGGGCGTTCCACCAGGACCCCAGCGCTAGGATACGGTCCGTTGTTGACTTACCAGGCGGAACCCAGACTGCTGAGGTCTCTGATGCTTCACCAGATGACTGCGAATTCGTGTCAGCAAAAGATGGGCAAGCACCTTGCCTGGTACCTGACAGTGTAATACCGCGGTAATTGTTGCAGTCCTGACGGTCCCCTTTCCCTTTTCCCGATAGGGACGACCAGCCCCTTTTCCATC
>JACEEZ010020486.1:0-45898 GCA_016584305.1 Chionoecetes opilio | reverse complement strand
AAAAGTTTAGTTTTGTTTTAAAACTTACGTTATTGTATATATACTATTTAATAACAAACCCATAAAATGTAGTGTTTTCAATGATTTTAGCTAGTTATCAGTGATATATAGCTGTTTTCCTACAAATTGAAGTATAAAAACCTCTTTTTAGAATAAGTTGTACCTATAAGTAGCTTACATTACATTAAGCTAATAAATAGAAGAGTAAGAGGTTATTTATTGTGATATAACGGTATATTGCAAGTGTTTTTCATAGTTTCTTCTAAACTGTAGCGTTATTGTATATATACAAGTAGTTTTACTTATTATATTGCTATAAACCCATAAAATGTAGTGTTTTCAATTATTTTAGCTAGTTATCAGTGATATTTAGCTGTTTTCCTACAAATTGAAGTATAAAATCCTCTTTTTAGAATAATTTGCACCTATAAGTAGCTTACATTACATTAAGCTATTAAATAGAAGAGTAAGAGGTTTTGTATTGTGATATAACGGTATATTGCAAGCATTTTTCATAGTTTCTTGTAAACTGTAGCGTTATTGTATATATACAAGTAGTTTTACTTATCATATTGCTATAAACCCATAAAATGTAGTGTTTTCAATGATATTAGCTATCTATCGGTGATATATAGCTGTTTTCCTACAAATTGAAGTATAAAATCCTCTTTTTAGAATAATTTGCCCCTATAAGTAGCTTACATTACATTAAGCTATTAAATAGATGAGTAAGAGGTTATTTATTGTGATATAACGGTATATTGCAAGCGTTTTTCATAGTTTCTTGTAAACTGTAGCGTTATTGTATATATACAAGTAGTTTTACTTATCATATTGCTATAAACCCATAAAATTTAGTGTTTTCAATGATTTTAGCTAGTTATTAGTGAAGAGTGGTTTTTTACTACAAATTGAAGTATATTTCTTTATATCTGTAGCTAAATAGCTTTTTATATTTGCTACAACTATATTTTACAAAATTAATAGCTAAAAATATGTATTTTTCATGAAATTTAGATATCAATTTTAATCTTAAAACAATGTTTTTTTCAAGAATTTTAATGTATTTTTGAAATGTTAAATAATGTCGAAATTTTACATTATGCAGCACTTTTACACAACTATATTTTACAATGTTATGAGCTAAAAATATGTATTTTTCATGAAATTTAGGTATCATTTTTAATCTTAAAAACAACGTTTTTCCAAGGTAATTTTAATTTATTTTTGGAGCCTAAAAAATTGTCGAATTTTGACATTATTCAGCCACTTTTACACAACTATATTTTCAAATATTATGGCTTAAAATGTTGTATTTTTCATGAAAATAAAATTATCAATTTTAATCTTAGAAACAAAGTTTTGTTTCAAGTGTTTTAATGTATTTTTGAAGGGCTAAAAAAGTCGAAAATTGACATTATCAGCCCTTTTTTTTTGATAGAGAAATTCAAAATGTGGGAATTATAGTGTCTTTCGTTAGAAATTGCTGATGTTTTAAATACTGTAAGCTTTAATAGGGTGTGAGGACATATATTGTGATACAATTGATAATATAAGTGGTTTTTGATAGTTACCTTTCTTAAATTGTAGTGTTATATCATTAATAGAAGGGAATTTACCTTATGATAATGCTTTATATCCACAAAATGTGTTCTTTTTTCAATGATTTTAGCTAGTTATTGGTGATATATAGCTGTTTTCCTACAAATTGAAGTATTACATCCTTTTTTCGAATAAATTGGGACCTATATAATAGCTTTACATACATTAAGCTAATAAAACAGAGAGTAAGAGGGTATCTATGTGATATAAAACTGTATATTGCAGGCGGTTCATAGTTTCTTGTAAAACTGTAGGTTATTGGGTATATATACAAGTAGTTTTACTTTCATATGCTATAAACCCATAAAATGTAGTGTGTTTTCAATGATATTATTAGCTATTGTATCGTATTTATCGTTATCTATTTATTTAGCTACTATTATTACAATAGGATAAGTAATAACTATTATATATAGGCATAACACTTACAGTTTACAGAAGCTATGAAAAAAACGCTTTGCAATATACAGGTATATTACAATAAATAACCTCTTACTCTTCTATTAATAGCTTAATGAAATGAGGCTATATAGGTGCAAATTAATCAAAAAAAGAGGATTTTTATGCTTCAATTTGTAGGAAAACAAGCTATATAGCACCGATATAAATGCTAATATCATTGGAAAACACTACATTTTATGGGTTTATAGCAATATGAAAAAGTAAAGATACTTGTATTTCTTACAATAACGCTACAGTTAGTACAAGAAACTATGAAAAACGCTTCAATATTACCGTTTTTATATCACAAATAAATTACCCTTTACTCTTCGTTTAAGCTTAATGTAATGTAAGATACTTATAGGTCCAAATTATCTAAAAAAAAGGATGTTACTCAATTTGTAGGAAAAACAGCTATAGATCACCAATAACTATAGAGCTAAAAATCATGAAAAAGTAATATTTGAGGTTATAAAGCGATTATCATGAGGTAAATTCTTCTATTAATGAATATAACAGAGTTACAAATAACAAACAAACTATGAAAAACACATACATATACAATGTATCACAATATAGGAGTCTCAAACTGAGCTAATATAAGCTTACAGGTAGTTAAAAATAAAAATTTCTAAACGCGAAAAACCCAAAAAAAAAAAAAACTATAAACCACATTTGAACTTTCCTATCAAAAAAAGGGTGAATAATGTCAAATTTTACGATGATGTTTTTGAGCCTTTCTCAAAAATGACATTAAAACACTTGAAAAAACTTTTTTTTTGGAATAAAATTGATACATAAATCATGATTACTAATATTTAAGCTCATAATATTGTAAAATATAGTGTGTAAAATGGTGAATACTGCCAACTATTTGTAAAAATTCACCCTTCAAAAATAAATTAAAAAACTTAAAAAACTGTTGTTTTAAGATTAAAAATGGATATATAAATTTCATGAAAAAAAATACATATTTTAAGCTCATAATATTGTAAAGATAGTTGTGTAAAGTGCTGAAAAAAATATGCAAATCTCGACATTTCTTAGCCCATGTTCAAAAAATAACATTAAAATACTTGAAAAAACGTTGTTTTTAAGATAAAAGTGGATACTCTAAACTTAATGGAAAAAATACATATTTTTAGCTCAGAATCATGTAAAAATATTAGTGTAAAGTGCTGAATAATGTCAAATTTCGGACTATTTTTTTAGACTTTCAAAAATACCATAAAAAATACTTGAAAAAAATTGTTGTTCTAAGATTAAAATTGATATCTCACATATCATGAAAATACATATTTTAGCTATTAAGTTTGTAAAATATAGTGTGTAAGCCAAATATTCAAAAGCTATTTAGATACAGATATAAATATAAATATACTTCAATTGTAGAAGAAAAAAAAAACTTTCACTGATAACTAGCTAAAATCATTGAAAAATTTACATTTTATGGGTTTATAGCAATGAGTGATAGTAAAACTACTTGTATTATACAATAACGATGTACAGTTTACAAGAAAACTATTGAAAAAACGCTTACAATATACCGGTTATATCACAATGTAAATAACCTCTTACTTTCTTATTTATAGCTTAGAAAAAAAATGTAAGCTACTTATATGTTTAAATTATTGTAAAAAGAGGATTTTATGCTTCAATTGTAGGAGAAAACAGATATAGTAGTTACCGATAACAGCTAATATCATGGAAAACACTACATTTTATGGGTTTATAGCAACATGATAAGTAAAAACTACTTGTGTATTATATACAATAAACGCCTACAGTTTCAAGAAACTAAGAAAAAATGCTTGCAATATACCGTTATAATCACAATAAATAACCTCTTAGTCATCTATTTCAGGCTTATGGTAATGTAAGTACTTATAGGTGCAAATATCTAAAAAAGAGGATTTTATACTTCAATTTGTAGGAAAAAACAGCTATATATCACCCGCCATAACTAGCTAATATCATTGAAAACACTGCATTTTATGGGTTTTATAGCAATATGATAGTAAAACTACTTGATATATACAATAACGCTACAGTTTTAGCCAAAGATACTATGAAAAAAGCTTGCCATATACAGTTATCCACATAATAAATAATCTCTTACTCTTCCATTTATGCTTTAATGCAATGTAAGCTACTTATAAGTGGCAAAATATTCTAAAAAAAAAGATTGGTACCTAATTTGTAGGAAAACAGCTATATATCACCATTAAATAGCTAAAGTCATTGAAAAGAACACGTTTTGAGGGTATAAATTCATATCATAAGGTAAATTCTTCTATAATGATATAACCCACAATTAACAAGAAATACTATGAAAAAACACGATATAATATACAATTGTATCACAATATAGAGTTCAAACTCCTATTATAGCTTGCAGTAGTTAAAATAGCAATTTCTACGAAAAACAACTATAATACAATTTAGTAATGGGTTATTTATTGTAATATGGTATAGTAAATATATGCTAGATTATTTTCCATAGGTTTCTTGTAAACTGTAGCGTTATGGTATATATACAAGTAGTTTTCACTTATCCTATTGCTATTAAACCATGAGAGATGTAGTGCTTTTCAATGATATAGCTAGTTATCGGTGATATATAGCTGTTTTCCTACAAATGGAAGTATAAAATCCGTCTTTATAATAAGTATTTGCCTACCCTATATGTAGTTATACATTCATTAAAGCTATTAAATAGAAGAGTAAGAGGTTATTTATTGTGATATAACGGTATATTGCAAGCGTTTTCATAGTTTTTTTGTAAAACCTGTAGCGATATGTATAATACAAGGTAAATTTTACTTATTCATTACTTGCTATAACCCATGAAATGTAGTGTTTTGTCAATGATTTTGTAGCTAGTTATCATGGAAGAGTTGTTTTTTTTCTACAAAACTGAAGTATAATTCTTTATATCTGTAGCTAACATAGCTTTTGATATCTCCTACAACGATATTTATAAAAAATAATAGCTAAAAATATGTATTTTTTATGAAATTTAGGTATCGTTTTAATCTTAAAAACAACGTTTTTTCAAGAATTTTAAGTATGTGAAAGGCTTAAAAATTGCAAATTTGACATTATTCAGCACTGTACACAACTATATTTTACAAATATTATGAGCTTAAAATATGTATTTTTCATGAAATGTATGTATCAAATTTCAGTCCAAAAAAAACGTTTTTTTCAAGTGTTTTAATGTATTTTTGAAAGGCCTAAAGAATGTCGAAACAATGACATTATTCAGCCTTTTTTGATAGAGAAATTCAAAATGTGGTTATTATATTGTTTTCGTTAGAATTGCTATTTAAAACTAGTAAGCTTATAATTCGGAGTTTGAGACTCTCCTATTGTGATAAAATTGTATATTTATACGTGTACTTTCCGGAGTTTCTTGTTAATTGTAAGTGGATACATTAATAGGAAGGAATTATTATGATAATGATTTATACCCTCAAAAATCGTGTCCTTTTCAAGACTTGAGGCTTAGTTAATGGTGATAACATAGCTGTTTTCCTACAAATTGAAAGTCATACAATCCCTTTAGCTTAATGTAACCGTAAGTACTTACTAAGTGCAAATTATTCTAAATAGAGGGCGATTTTATACTTTAATTGAGGAAAACAGCATATATCACCAGATATAAACTGCTAATATATGAAAACACTGCATTTTAGGAGTTATAGCAATTATGATAAGTAATAAAATTACTGAGATATATACAATAACGCTACAGTTTACAAGAAACTATGAAAAAACGCTAGCAATATACCGTTATATCACTCCCAAAAAATAGCATCTTACTCTTCTATTTATTGGCTTGATAAGCTGTAAGCTAATTATAGGTGCCAAATTTATTCTAAAAAAGGATTGTTTCACTTCAATTGTAGGAAAATAGTATATTTCATAGTAACTAGCTAAAATATGGAAAAGACACATTTGAGGGTGTATAAAGCATTATCCATAAGGTTAAATCCCCGCTATTTTGATATAACACTAAATTAACACGAACTATCGAAAAAACCACTTGTAATACACAATAGTATCAAAAATATAGAGCCTCAACTCTTTTATAAGACTTTACACTAGTTAAAATAGCATTTTCTAACGAAAACAAATATAATACACATTTTGATTTCTCTATTACCCCCCCCCCCCCCCAAAAAAAGGGCAGTTACAATGAAACTATGACACACGCTGTTTCCAATATACCGAATATCACAATAAATAACCTCCTGCTCTTCTATTTATAAGCTTAATGTAATGTATGCTACTTATAGGTGCAAATTATTCTAAAAAGAGGATTTTATACTTCAATTTGTAGGAAAACAGCTATATATCACCGATAACTAGCTAATATCATTGAAAACACTACATTTTATGGGTTTATAGCAATATAATATGTAAAACTACTTGTATATATACAATAACGCTACAGTTTACAAGAAACTATGAAAATAGCTTGCAATATACCATTATATCACAAAAAATAGCCTCTTACTCTTCTATTTATTGGCTTTATGTGATGTAAGTAACTTATAGGTGCAAATTATTCTAAAAAAAGGATTGTATACTTCAATTTGTAGGAAAACAGCTATATATCACCGATAACTAGCTAAAATCATTAAAAAGAACATATTTTGAGGGAATAAAGAATTATCATGAGGTAAATTCCTTCTATTAATGATATAACACTACAATTAACAAGAAACTATGAAAAACACGTGTAATATACAATTTTATCACAATATAGAGTCTCAAACTCCTATTATAAGCTTACGGTAGTTTAAAATAGCAATTTCTAACGAAAATAACTATAATACCACATTTTGAATTTCTCTATCAAAAAAAGGACTGAATAATGTCAATTTTCGACATTTTTTAGCCCTTCAAAAATTCATTAAAACACTTGAAAAAACTTGTTTTTAGATAAAATTATACAAAATTCATGAAAAAATAAATTTTTTATCAAAATTTGTAAATATAGTTGTAAAAAAAAACAAAGCTTTTAGTACGTTAAAAAAATAATTAAAATTTGAAAAAAAAATTTCTTATTAAATTGAAAATAAATTAATAAAAATTTTTTTGGGGGTTTATGAATTTATAAGTTTACAAATTGTAAATACATAAGCACAGTTAAAGAATATAAAATGGTGAAAAAAACTTAATCATAAATACCCTATTTATTAAAAATTTTTAATTTTTAAAGCAATTTATGGGTTTAAAATTATTTAAAAAATTTTATACCCATTTAAGGAAACAGAATAAAAAGAAAAATACAAAATTATTAAAAAACCTCTTTTTATTTAATAGCAATATGTAAGTAACTATTGTATATATTACTAAAAAGGAAGTTTACAACCTAATTGAAAAAACATGAAAACCGTTAATACTAAATACTGACCTCATTTTTTATTTAAGCAATGTAAGCCTTAAAATTAATATATCAATAAACGATCTAAATAATGAAAAATTGAATCTACTTATATCAAAAATAACTGAAATTCATTGATTAAGAACTTAAAGTATATAGAAATATTTAAATAAATTCTATATTATTTGAAACATACAATTCCCAAATACATTAAAACATTGTAAAACATTTGGGAATAAGCATTCAATTTATTTTCCTTAAGTATTAAACATACAATTTCTGAAAAGAAAAAACTTGAATATAATTTTGATAATTAGAGAAAAAAAGCTATTATAGTTATTTGAATATTTAGCTTTTCAAAAAAAAACATTAAAAAACTTAATTTTTATAAAAAAAGAATAATTATAAATTTTCAATTTTTACTAAAATTATAGTAAAAACTTGAAATAATAGTTTGTATAAGAATTGAATAATGTCATTTTATAATTTTTACATACTCAATAATACATTTAAATGTAAAAATGTTTTTCAAATTATTACCCCTAAAATTCTAAAAAATTATAAATTTTGTATAAAATGTATAATAAATTATGAAATTTAAAATGCTTAATATTAAATGCATTTGTAATTAAAATTAAATTAATTTTTTTAAAAATATTTTAAAAAAAATGTATTAAATTTAATTATATAATGAAAAAATACATATTTTTAGTTATAATTTGTAAATATAGTGTAGCAAATATCAAAAGCTATTTAGCTACAGATATGAATAAATATACTTCAATTTGTAGAAAAAAAAAATCTTCACTGATAACTAGCTAAAATCATTGGAAACACTACATTTCATGGGTTTATAGCAACATGAAGTAAATATACTTGTATATATACAATACCTACAGTTTACAAGAAACATGAAAAACGCTTGAATATACCGTTTAATCACAAAAAATACCCTCTTACTTCGATTTATTGGCTAATGTAATGTAAGCTACTTATCGGTGCAATTATTCTAAAAAAAGGATTGTCACTTCAATTTTAGGAAAATAGCATATTTCATCGATAATACAAAATAATGGAAAAGAACACATTTTGAGGGTATAAATTCTATATACAGGTAAATCCAATTATATATAAACTATTAAAAAACTATAAACATTGTATACAATAGATCAATATAAGCTAAACTCTTTAAAAGAACATATTTAAAAACATTTCAACGAAACACAAAAAACCATTTTAATTACTATCAAAAAAGTTTTAATAGAAATATAAAAACGCATTAATTAAAAAAAAAATAACTGATATTTTATAATAAAATGTATGCACTAATTCAATACTAAAAAAATTTTATCTAATTTGTAGAATATAGCTTATATCACAATAAATGCTATCTCATTAAAATAATTTGTAAG
Organism: Chionoecetes opilio; assembly: GCA_016584305.1. Classification (NCBI taxonomy): domain Eukaryota; kingdom Metazoa; phylum Arthropoda; class Malacostraca; order Decapoda; family Majidae; genus Chionoecetes; species Chionoecetes opilio. Next base: position 37,048 of record JACEEZ010020486.1, on the reverse strand, counting down.
GATTACTATAGGCAAATATTTAAAAAGGTTTTATACAAACGTTAGTACAGAAATGAATACTGCAATATCTTAACACAATATGGGTTTTGCAATATTATTAATACATTGTATATAATAACTAAGTACAAATATTCTATGAAAAAGATTGAAACTCATATTAAAAACAGCTCGTTATCCCCTTATAATGCTAATTATTAAAGAATTTAGGGCAAATTAAAAAAACAGATTGTAATTCAATTTTAGGAAAAATTATATTACGAAACTAAGCTAAAATCTTAAAAAACATTTTGGATAAAATTTAAGGTTAAATTCCTTTAATTAGAAGATAACACTACAATTAAAAGAAATAAAACACTGTAATACAATTTTAAATTACTTCAAACTTATAATACGGTATTTAAAATGAAATTTTAACAATAAAAATTATACATTTGAATTTTTTTAAAATAAATGGATAATAATTTTCGAAAAATTAACTTAAATATTAAAATTAAAAATAGTTTTTTTAATAGCTGAATAATTAAATTTACATTTTTTGTTTAAAAATACTTTTTAATATTGAAAAAAGTTTTAGTTAAAATGTGAAAATATAAATCTTTTAGCTATTATTTGAAAAAAATTTAAATATAAAAGTAAAATTTTAAAGATTAAAATTATACTTAATTTGAGAAAAAAAATTTTAGCTTAATATTAAAATATTTGCAAAACAAGCTTTTATATTTAGCAATTATATAAAAAATTTAATTTAAAAAACATTTCATACTATTAAAATGCTTCATAAACCTTAATCACAAAATACATTTAGTTTATAATTTATATTAATATTTTATATAAATTATTTAACAAGAATATGAAATTAATTTAGAATACACAATAATACCAAATCTATTAATACTTACAATAGATTAGTTTATAGGCAAATATAAAGTAATTCTAATATTACAAAACGCTAAGTACAAACTATTAATAAAAACCTTGCATTATTTTAAAATATGATAATCTATTTATTACTATAAATGAAGCTACTTTAAGGAAACTTAAAAAAGGGAAATTTATACTTATTTAAATAAAACGTTAATCCCTTTACCTTAAAATTATTAGAAAGAAAATTTTGGTAAAAGATATATTTAATTTTTAAATGTATACTCTAATAACAGAAACTTGAAAAAAGAATTTGAAAGTTTATAACAATATATCTAAAATCTCATATAAGCTTATTTAAAATCAATTTAACGAAAAACTATAATACACATTTGTAATTCAATTTAAAAAAAGGGCTAATTAATTAATTACAGTATTTTACTGAAATTCAGAAAACTGAAAAATTATATCAAATAAATTTCTCATCAATTTAAGGTAATAACATATTTAAGTCATTTACTTAAAAATTATTTGAAAATTGAAAAAATTATTTTTCAGAAATTACCCTTCAAAATCTTAACACTTAAAAAGTTTTAGAAAAAAAAGTAAATATTAAAAACAAAAAAAATTTTTAAATTAAATGTACATAATTTCATAAAAAATTAACTTTAACTCAAATTTTAAAAAATGTAAAATTGAATAATGAAAAAATGAATTTTTTAAGACTTTAAAATACATTATACTGAAAAAATTTTTTAAATTAAATTGATACAAATTTATGAAAACAGATTTTTTAATCTAATTATTGTAAATGATTTTTTAGCTAAAAATATATAAAAATGTTGTTATAATTAAAAATATCCTAATTTATAAAAAAAAAACTCTTACGTAATGTTAAAATAGTTGAAGAAAACATAAAGGGTTAATTTATGATAAAAAAATACTTCAATTTTGAAAAAAAACCCCTTGAATATGCAAAACTTGAAAAACTTATTTAAAAATTTAAATTTAATAGCTAATAATTTAGGCTACATTAAAAGTTGAAAAAGCTGAATATGTTCAATTGTAGAAAACCTTATACCCATAAATAGCTAAAATAGAAATACAATTAGGGAAATATAAAAGAAATTAAGTCAATTTTATAACATAATCACCTAATAGAATTATAAAAACCTTTTATATTTTATATCAAATAATAAATTTCTCTATTATATTTAAATTTAAAAATTCTAGCTTTAATGCAAATATTGAAAAAATTTGCATATACTTTATAAATAAAAACATTTCTAACTATTATATTTTAAAATAAGTAAAAATATGCAAATTTTAAGAAAAAAGATATATACTAAATTTTTAAAAAATATAACCACATTAACTAACAAACTATGAAAAAACACTTTAGGTAATTTACAAATATAAGTTAATCATATAAACCTTACATTTAAATAGCATAACAACAATATAAACCACATAAATCTCTTCAAAAAAGTTGAATAAATATTTCCAAATTATTTCAAAAAATTAAATTAAATTTTACGAAAGAAAAATATACCACTAAATTATCTTAAAATAAAGGCATATATTGTAATAATTTGTACTTTACAATAATAATTGAAAAAATTTTAAGAAAAATACATTAAATCCATCTTAAAATATTTTAAGTTAAATTGTAAAATATATTGTAAAATACTATAACCCAATTTTTTAAATTTTTTTAAAATACTAATAATAAATTGGTTTCTTAGCCCTTAAAATACATAAAATCTTGAAAAAACCCTATTTTAAGTTAAATTTTATATAAATTTATTAAAAATAATTTATTAACATTTGAAATTGTTAGTAAAAGTCGAATAATAAAATTAAAAATTGTTTTAATTAAAATTATCAAAATATTAAAAAATTTTTTTTAAATTAAAATATTTTGTATAAGAATAATATTTTATTTTATTTTTAAAAATTCAAAAATTTAAAAAAATTTTTTTAAGATAAAATTGATATCTAATTATGAAAAAAAAATTTAACTTAATTGTAAAAATCTTGAGAAAATAAATTTTACGGTTAAAAATATCATTAGAAAAAAACTTTACATGAAACTACAGTAAATATGAAAAAACTAATTTAGTTATATATAAAAAATAACTTTACTTCAATAAAGCTTAATTTACAAGAACTTATAGGAAAAATATTAAAAATTTTAATTCAATTGAACTACTTTAATTTATATAATAGCTAATTATGAAACATTAATTTTATTTTCTAAAGGTTAATAAATTTTTTAAAATAATTACCGTAATACAAAATTAATGAAAAACTTGCATTAATTTTTTATACAATATAATAAAACTTAACTTTATTTTTTCAATCTTAATTTCAAGAACTACTAAAATGAAATTATTAAATAAAAATATACTTCATTTGAAATTTCATGTACTGTAATTAAATTAATGCAAATTTTTAAAAGAAAGTTTATATATTAAAATATCAAATAACTTATTAAATATGAAAAAACACGTTTAAGGAAACATTATCAAATAACGTAATTATTATATTAATGTATAACTATAAGTTAAAAACTATAAAAGTTTATATTAAAATTGTAATCACAATATAACTCAAACCTATTATATAGTACGTATTTAAGTATTTTAATAATTTTTAAATTATATGCATTATTTAATATTTATGTAAATATAGCTGATTTATAATAGTTTGTAAACTTAGCTATTGTATAAAAATTTACTTTCATTCTATGAATTAAATTGTGTATATTTTCACAATGGTTATACTTTTATCGATCCACAATGATATATAAATCTATTTAAAATTTGATATAAGAGTAAATTATTAGTAAAAAAGGAAATTAAGAGTTTTTTAGTTTCAAACTTTAAAAGCTGTATATCATATATCAATAAATTACTATTGTATATATAAAACAATGAATTTTATTATGATTACATTATAGAGTTGTTTTTATTTTACATTAAGGTAAAGTTTTTTTTTTACAATTTTGGAATTTCTATATTTTAAAAATTTATACTAATAAATTTTTATAATTATAGCTATAAAATCTTAAAACAGTTTTTTCAGAATTTAAGTATTTTGAATTAAAATTTCAAATTTTAAATTCAGCTTTTTGACAAATTTAAATTCAAATTATACTTAATAGTATTTTACAAAATTTATTATAATTTATTTAAAAAAAGTTTTTTCAAGGTTTTATGTATTTTCATTCTAAAATACGTTATTAATTTTAACCTTTTTTAAAGGGAAAATCAAAATTGTATATAGTTGTTTTTTAATTATTTTAAATCTATTAAAATGGGAGTTTAGTTTTTTGTGAAATTGTATTATAACTGTATTCTAGTTTTTGTAATCTATTGTATAAATTAATAAAGGTTTTCTTATGATTATTTTATATTTAAAGGTTTCTTTAAGATTTACCTTTAATGTATTAATGTTTTTACAATGAATTTACTTTTAGCTATTAAGAAGCTATTTTTACAAATATGTTAAAATTAGTTTTAATTTAATATTTATCGCAAACATCAAAAAGTTTATATTAAATTTTGAGAAAGTTATACAATATGATAAGAATTTTTAGTAATACATAAACGCTCATTTAAATGTTTAAAAATGCTTATAAAACTGTATATACAAAAGTACTTTACAAACTCTATATGCTTGAATATACTTTATTCAAAACTTATGTCTTTTATTCTAAAAGGAAATTTATTGAATTTGAGAAAAAGATTGTTCCGTTAATTTGCTAAATGGAAAAACACATTTTAGTAAAGCAATATGAAAGAAACCCTTTTAGTATAAACATTAATTAAAAATTAAAAAGCATTTAATACACATATAACACAGAATAGAAAACTTATTAAAATACAGATTTAAATAGATTTCAACCCTATAAAATTAATATTTAAAAGCTATTTTAAAATATAATAACATTTTAGATGTTTTTATTTAATGTAAAGCTTATTTATTGAAATTACTAGTTTTACTTAAATGGGAATTATCATAAAAGTAGGTTTTAATTATATAGCTATATAAAATATTGTATTTTCAAGATTTAATTAAAACCTTTTTCAAAGGAATTAAAATCTTTTAATAATACCTAATAGAAGAGTAAATTATTAAGTTAAATTAGATGTCAAGCGTTTTTTAATTTTTTTAACTTTAGTTATTGATAGCGTTCATATTTTGTAATTATTATTGTATAATAAATATAATTTTCAATTTTAGCTAGTACCCCGTGAAATTTTTTGTTCTCAATTAGTATTTCTTATTTTTATACTGAAGTATGTTAATTATTAGCTAAATTTTACCCGTAAAAATTTTTCACTAAATTATGTAAAATTCTTAAAATTTATTATCAATTTTTTAAAATTTTAAATGTTTTTTGAAAGGCAAAAAATGTCGAAAATTGACATTATTCAGCCCTTTTTTTTGATAGAGAAATTCAAAATGTGGTATTAATTGTTTTCTTTAGAAATTGCTATTTTAAATACTGAAGCTATAAGGGAGTTGAGACTTTATTGTGTACAATTGTATATATATGTTTTTGTAGTTTCTTGTTAATGTTGTATATCAATTAATAGAAGGAATTTACCTTATGATAATGATTTATACCTCAAAATTGTCTTTTCAATGACTTTAGCTAGTTAATGGTGTTATTGCTGTTTCCTACAAATTGAAGTATACAATCCTTTAGCTTAATGTAATGTAAGCTATTATAAGTGCAAATATTCTAAAATAGGATTTTATATTTTAAATTTCTAGGAAAACAGCTATATATCACGTATAACTAGCTAATATCATTGAAAACACTGCATTTTAGGGTTTATAGCAATATGATAAGTAAAAATTACTTGTATATATAACAATAACGCTACAGTTACAAGAAAATTATGAAAAACGCTTGCAATATACCGTTATATCACAAAAAATAGCCTCTTACTCTTCTATTTTTGGCTTAATGAATGTAAGCTACTTATAGGTGCAAATTATCTAAAAAAAGGATTGTCACTTCAATTTGTAGGAAAATAGATATATTTCACCGATAATAGCTAAAAAATGGAAAAAGAACACATTTTGAGGTATAAAGCATTATCATAAGGTAAATCCGCATTATAATATAACACTACAATAACAAGAAATATGAAAAACACTTGTAATACACAAAGTATCAAAATATAGAGCCTCAACTCCTTTTATAATTACACAGTTTAAAAAGATTCAACAAACAACTATAATACCACTTTAATTTTTATCAAAAAGGATTAAAGAAATATGAAAAAGCTGCAAATACCGATAATCACAAAAAAAAACCCTCCTGTCTCTCTATTTATAATTAATTAATGATGTATTATAGGTGCAAATTATTCTAAAAAGAGGATTTATTCAATTGTTAGAAAACAGCTATATATCACCGATAACTAGCTAATATCATTGAAAAACACATTTTATGGGTTTAAGCATATATAATATGTAAAACTACTTGTAATATAAATAACCCCAATTTACAAGAAACTATGAAAAAATTGCAATAACCATTATATCACAAAAAAATCCTCCTACTCTTCTATTTATTGGCTTTATGTAATGTAAGTAACTTATAGGTGCAAATTATTCTAAAAAAAGGATTGTATACTTCAATTTTGAAAAACAGCTATATATCACCGATAACTAGCTAAAATAATTAAAAAGAACATATTTGAGGTATAAAGAATTATCATGAGGAAATTCCTTCTATTAATATATAACACTACAATTACAAGAAACTATGAAAAACACGTGAATATACAATTTATCACAATATAGAGTCTCAAATCCTATTATAAGTTACGGTAGTTTTAAAAATAGCAATTTCTAACGAAAATAACTATAATACCACATTTTGAATTTCTCTATCAAAAAAAGGACTGAAATAATGTCAATTTTACATTTTTTGTCCTTCAAAAAATTAAACACTTGAAAAAACGTTGTTTTTAAGAATAAATGATACATAAATTTCATGAAAAAAAATATTTTTAGCTCATAATATTGTAAAATAGTTGTTAAAAGTACTGAATAATGTCAAATTTCGACATTTTTTAGCCGTTCAAAAATACATTAAAATACTTGAAAAAAACATTTTTTTTAGGATTAAAATTGATGTCTAAATTTCATGATAAATACATTTTTTTAATTAATTTTTAAAATATAGTTGTAGCAAATATCAAAAGCTATTTAGCAACAATAAAAATATACTCAATTTGTAAAAAACTAACTCTTCACGATAACTAGCTAATAATCACTGAAAACACACATATTTTTAGTTATAGCAAATTTGATAAGTAAAACTAAATGATATATACAATAAACTCAGTTTACAAGTAACGATGAAAAATGCTTGCAAAATCCCTTTATATAAAATAACTACTCTTATTTAATAGTTAAATAATTTAAGGTAATTTAAAAGTGATTACTATTAAATTATTCCAAAAAAGTTTATACTAATTAAAAAGCTTATATCAGAATAATTAATGTTATATCATTGAAAACCTACATTTAGGTTTATAGAATATGTAATTAAAAACATTAAATTACAAAAACCCTCATTAATACATAAATACCTTGCAATTCTATATACTTTATACCTAATTATGTAAGTACTTATAGTAAATATTAAAAGTGAAATATTTTGGAAAAAGTTGTATTTTTCATTATAGCTAACCATTATTAGAAAAGAAAACATTGAAATACTTTATGGTTATAAGAACATGATAATAAAATACTTGTATATAATATTAAGGTTAAAATAAAAAAACTAAAAAATTTATCCAATAATTTTACATAATATTCTACTTAATTATTAACTACTTAAAGGGATGTAATATAAGGAAATTTTTTTAATGAAAATTACAGTTATAAGAAAACAGCTAATAATACCAAACACTATTATATTCCAAAAACTCATTTATTTTATGCTATGATAAGTAAAATAACTTTAATTCAAAACGACATTTAAAAACTTGAAAGCTGCAATACGTATATCACAAAAAATAGCCTCCTACTCTTTATTTTAAGCTTAGTAAGTAGAAATACTATAAAAAATTCCTACATTGTGGAAATAATATTAATAAAGTAAATACGAAAATACTAATTTATGGTAAAAAAATTTTGAGGTATAATTTCATTATAAAGATTTAATAAATTAAAAAATAAAAAATTTTAAACAAACATAAAAAAACCCAAAGACCATTTATAAGCAAAAACTTTTTAATAATTACCTATTTAAAACACATTAAACACATTAATTTTACCAATTGTTCTTTACAAAAAGAGATTCAAATAACGATATAATAATAAATAACTCATTCTTCAATAAAATAACCCTTGTTTTTTTATAAGTAAAGTATTTAAAAACTAGGAAAATTTTTTAAAGAAGATTAATACTCCTTTCTAGAAAACGCTTATATATCACCGAGCACTAGCTAATATCATTGAAACACTACTTTTTATGGGTTTATAGCATATATAATTTTAAAACTACTTGTATAGTATACAATAACGCTACAGTTTACAAGAAACTATAAAAAAGCTTGCAATATACCTTATATCACAAAAAAATCGCCTCTACTCTCTATTTATTGGTTTATGTAAGGTCAGTAACTTATAGGTCAATTATTCTAAAAAAAGGATTGTATACTTTCATTTGTAGGAAAACAGCTATATCTCACCGGGGGGGGGGGAGGGGGATAACTAGCTAAAATAATTAAAAGAACATATTTTGAGGGTATAAAGAATTATCATGAGGTAATTCCTTCTATTAATGATATAACACTACAATTACAAGAAACTATGAAAAACAGTGTAATATGACAAATTTGATCACCATATAGGTCTCAAACTCCCTATTATATAAGCTTTACGGTAGTTTAAAATAGCAATTTCTAACGAAAATACTATAATACCGACATTATTGAATTTCTCTATCAAAAAGGACTAATAATGTCAAATTTTCGCAATTTTTTTTGTCCCTCAAACAAATTCATTACAAAACACTTGAAAAAACGTTTTTTTACGATAAAAATTGATACATAAATTCATGAAAAATACATATTTTTAGCTCCATAATATTGTAAAATATAGTTGTGTAAAAAGTTCTGAATAATGTCAAATTTCGACATTTTTTTAGCCGTTCAAAAATACAGTAAACTACTTGAAAAACATTTGTTTTTAGGATAAAATTGATAATCTAAATTTTCTTATAAATACATTTTTTTAGCTATTAATTTTGTAAAATATAGTTGTAGCAAATATCAAAAAAAGCTCTTTAGCAACAGATATAAGAAATATTACTTCAATTTTGTAGAAAAAAACACTCTTCACTGATAACTCGCTAAAATCATTTGAAAAAACACTACATTTTATGGGTTATAGCAATTTGATAAGTCAACTACTTGTATATATACAATAACGCTAAGTTTATCAAGTAACTATAAAAATGCTTTAAATATACGTGATAATCACAATAAAATAACCTCTTACTCTTACTATTTAATAGCTTACATGTAATGTAAGCTACTTATAGTGTGCCAATTCTTCTAAAAAGAGGATTTTAATACCTCAATTGTAGGAAAACAGCTATATAACCCGATCAACTAGCTAATATCATTGAAAACACTGCATTTTATGGTTTATAGCAATATGATAAGTAAAACTACTTGTATATATACAAAAAGCTACATTTTTACAAGAAAAAATGAAAACGCTTGCAATCTACCGTTATACTCACATAAATAACCTGTTTACTCTTTCTATTTTATTATCTTATGTAAGGTAAGGACTACTTATAGGTGCAAATTATTCTAAAAAGAAGGATTCTAATACTTCAATTTGTAGAAAACAGCTATATATCACACCGATAACTAGCTCAAATCATTGAAAGAACCCATTTGAATGGTATAAAGCGATTATCAATGAGGTAAATTCCTTCTATTAATGGATAAAACACTACAATTAACAACAACTATGAAAAACACGTGTAATATACAATTGTATCACAAATAGAGTCTCAAACTCCTATTATAAGCTTACAGTAGTTAAAAATAGCAATTTCTAAAACGAAAACAACTATATACCACATTTGAATTTTCTCTATCAAAAAAGGGCTGACTATGTCAATTTTCGACATTTTTTTAGCCTTATCAAATAAATTAAAACACTTGAAAAAACTTATTTTTTAGAATAAAAATTGATAATAAATTCATGATTATACATCTTTTAAGCCTCATAATATTGTAAATATAGTTGTGTTAAAATTGCTGGAATAATGCCAATTTTTGTAAATTTTTTCCCCTTCAAAAAACATTAAAACACTTTAAAAATGGTGTTTTATAAGATTAAAATGGATACATAATTTCATGAAAATACATATTTTAAGCCCATCATTTGTAAAATAAGTTGTTGTAAAAGTGGATGAATAATGTCCAAATTTCGCGACATTTTTAGCCTTTCAAAAATACATAAAATACGTGAAAAAAATTTTGTTTTCCAAGATTAATTGATATCTAACTATCATGAAGAATACATATTTTTAGCTATTAAGTTGTAAATTATAGTTGTAGCAATATCAAAAGCTATTTATCTAGATATAAATAATATACTTCAATTGTAGAAAAAAACAACTCTTCAATGATAACTAGCTAAAATCATTGAAAACACTACATTTATGGGTTTATAGCATTATGATAATAAAACTACTTATATATAGGCAATAACACTACATTTTACAAGAAGCTATGAAAAACGCTTGCAATATACCGTTGTAAAATCACAATAAATACCTCTTACTCTTCTTTTTAAATAGCTTAATGAAATGAAGGCTACTTATAGTGCAAATTATTCTAAAAGAGGATTTTATGCTTCAATTTGTAGGAAAAACAGCTATATATCCCCGATAAATAGCTATTATCATTGAAAACACTACATTTTATGGTTTATAGCAATAGGGATAAGTAAAACTCTTGTATAAAATACAATAACGCTACAGTTTACAAGAAACTATGAAAAACGCTTGCAATATAACCGTTAAAATCACAATAATAACCTATTTCTCATCTATTTATTACTTAATGTAATGTAAGCTATTTAAATAGTGAAAATTATTCTAAAAAAGGATTGTATACTTCAATTTGTGGGAAAAACACCCTATATATCACCGATAACTACTAAAATCATTGAAAAAAAACACATTTTGAGGGTATAAAGCTTATGATGAGGTAAATTCCTTCTATTAATAAATAAACACTACAATTAACAAAAAACTATGAAAACACGTGTAATATACATTGTATCCCAATATAGTCTCAAACTCCTATTTATAAGCTTACAGTATTTTTAAAATAGCAATTTCTAGCGAAAACAACTATAATACCACATTTTGAATTTCTCTATCAAAAAAGGGCTGAATAATGTCAATTTTCGACATTTTTTAGCCTTTCAAAAATACATTAAAACACTTGAAAAAACATTTTTTAAGAATAAAATTGATACATAAATTTCATGATTAATACATATTTTAAGCTCATAATATTGTAAGATATAGTTGTGTAAAATTGCTGAATAATGCCAATTTTTGTAAATTTTTCCCCCTTAAAAAATACTTTAAAAACACTTACAAAGGGTTTTTTTAAGATTAAAATTGATACATAAATTTCATGAAAAATCCCTATTTTAAGCTCATAATTTATGTAAGATATATTTTGTATAAAGTGCTGAATAATGTCAATTGCGACATTTCTTAGCCCTTCAAAAATACATTAAAATACTTGAAAAAACGTTGTTTTTAAGATTAAATTGATACCTAAATTTAATGAAAATACATATTTTTAGCTCATAACATTGTAAAATTTTAGTTGTGTAAAAGTGCTGAATAATGTAAAATTTTCCCGACATTTTTTTACCCTTTTTCAAAAATACATAAAAATACTTGAAAAAATTTTGTTTCTAAGATTAAAATTGATATCTAAATATCATGAAAAATACATATTTTTAGCTATTAATTTTGTAAAATATAGTTGTACCCAAATATCAAAGCTATGTAGCTACAGATATAAATAAATATACTTAAATTTTGTAAAAAAAACAACTCTTCACTAAATAATTTAGCTAAAATCATTGAAAAAACAACATTTTATGGGTTTATAGCAATAGGGATAAGTAAAACTACTTGTATATAACAAAACGCTACATTTTTACAAGAAACTATGAAAACCCCTTGCAATATACCGTTTATCACAAAAAATAACCTCTTTACTCTTCTATTTAATAGCTTAATGTAATGTAAGCTACTTATATGTTTAAATTATTCTAAAAAGAGGATTTTATGCTTCAATTTGTAGGAAAACAGCTATATATTACCGATAACTAGCTAATATCATTGAAAACACTACATTTTATGGGTTTATAGCAACATGATAAGTAAAACTACTTGTATATATACAATAACGCTACAGTTTACAAGAAACTAAGAAAAATGCTTGTAATATACCATTATATCACAATAAATAACCTCTTACTCATCTATTTCATTGCTTATGTAATGTAAGCTTTCTTATAGGTGCAAATTATTCTAAAAAGAGGGTTTTTATACTTCAATTTGTAGGGAAAACAGCTATATATCACCGATAACTAGCTAATATCATTGAAAACACTGCGTTTTATGGGTTTATAGCAATATGAAAGCAAAACTACTTGTATATTAAATAACGCTACAGTTTACAAGAATCTATGAAAAACGGTTGCAATATACAGTTATATCACAATAAATAATCTCTTACTCTTCCATTTATTAGCTTAATGCAATGTAAGCTACTTATAAGTGCAAATTATTCTAAAAAAAGGATTGTATACTTCAATTTGTAGGAAAACAGCTATATATCACCATTAACTAGCTAAAGTCATTGAAAAGAACACGTTTTGAGGGTATAAATCATTATCATAAGGTAAATTCCTTCTATTAATGATATAACACTACAATTAACAAGAAACTATGAAAAACACGTATAATATACAATTGTATCACAATATAGAGTCTCAAACTCCTATTATAAGCTTACAGTAGTTGAAAATAGCAATTTCTAACGGAAAAAACTATAATACCACATTTTGAATTTCTCTATCAAAAAAAGGGCTGAATAATGTCAATTTTCGACATTTTTTAGCCCCTGAAAATTACATGAAAACACTTGAAAAAACGTATTTTTTAAGAATAAAATTGATACATAAATTTCATGAAAAATTCATATTTTAAGCTCATAATATTGTAAAATATAGTTGTGTAAAAGTGCTGAATAATGTCAAATTTCGACATTTTTTAGCCTTTCAAAAATACATTAATATACTTGAAAAAATGTTGTTTTTAAGATTAAAATTGATACCTAAATTTCATGAAAAATACATATTTTTAGCTATTAATTTTGTAAAATATAGTTGTAGCAAATATCAAAAGCTATTTAGCTACAGATATGAAGAAATATACTTCAATTTGTAGAAAAAAAAAACTCTTCACTGATAACTAGCTAAAATCATTGAAAACACTACATTTTATGGGTTTATAGCAATATGATAAGTAAAACTACTTATATATAGGCAATAACACTACAGTTTACAAGAAGCTATGAAAAACGCTTGCAATATTCCGCTATATCACAATAAATAACCTCTTACTCTTCTATTTAATAGCTTAATGAAATGTAGGCTACTTATAGGTGCAAATTATTCTAAAAAGAGGATTTTATGCTTCAATTTTTTAGGAAAACAGCTATATATCACCGATAAATAGTTAACATCATTGAAAAACAAATACATTTTATGGGTTTATAGCAATATGATAAGTAAAACTAATTGTATATATACAATAACGCTACAGTTTACAAGAAACTATGAAAAACGCTTGCAATATACCGTTATATCACAATAAATAACCTATTTCTCATCTATTTATTAGCTTAATGTAATGTAAGCTACTTATAGGTGCAAATTATTCTAAAAAAAGGTTGGTATACTTCAATTTGTAGGAAAACAGCTATATATTACCGATAACTAGCTAATATCATTGAAAACACTACATTTTATGAGTTTATAGCAACATGATAAGTAAAACTACTTGTATATATACAATAACGCTACAGTTTACAAGAAACTAAGAAAAATGCTTGCAATATACCGTTATATCACAATAAATAACCTCTTACTCATCTATTTCATGGCTTAATGTAATGTAAGCTACTTATAGGTGCAAATTATTCTAAAAAGAGGATTTTATACTTCAATTTGTAGGAAAACAGCTATATATCACCGATAACTAGCTAATATCATTGAAAACACTGCATTATATGGGTTTATAGCAATATGATGAGTAAAATTACTTGTATATATACAATAACGCTACAGTTTTCAAGAAACTATGAAAAACGCTTGCAATATACCGTTATATCACAAAAAATAGCCTCCTACTCTTCTATTTATTGGCTTAATGTAATGTAAGCTACTTATAGGTGCAAATTATTCTAAAAAAAGGATTGTTCACTTCAATTTGTAGGAAAATAGATATATTTCACCGATAACTAGCTAAAATAATGGAAAAGAACACATTTTGAGGGTATAAAGCATTATCATAAGGTAAATCCCCGCTATTTATGATATAACACTACAATTAACAAGAAACTATGAAAAACACTTGTAATACACAATAGTATCAAAATATAGAGCCTCAAACTCCTTTTATAAGCTTACACTAGTTTAAAATAGCATTTTCTAACGAAAACAACTATAATACCACATTTTGAATTTCTCTATCAAAAAAGGGGCAGTTTACAAGAAACTATGAAAAAAGCTTGCAATATACCGATATATCACAATAAATAACCTCCTGCTCTTCTATTTATAAGCTTAATGTAATGTATGCTACTTATAGGTGCAAATTATTCTAAAAAGAGGATTTTATATTTCAATTTGTAGGAAAACAGCTATATATCACCGATAACTAGCTAATATCATTGAAAACACTACATTTTATGGGTTTATAGCATATATAATATGTAAAACTACTTGTATATATACAATAATGCTACAAATTACAAGAAACTATGAAAAAAGCTTGCAATATACCATTATATCACAAAAAATAGCCTCTTACTCTTCTATTTATTGGCTTTATGTAATGTAAGTAACTTATAGGTGCAAATTATTCTAAAAAAAGGATTGTATACTTCAATTTGTAGGAAAACAGCTATATATCACCGATAACTAGCTAAAATAATTAAAAAGAACATATTTTGAGGGTATAAAGAATTATCATGAGGTAAATTCCTTCTATTAATGATATAACACTACAATTAACAAGAAACTATGAAAAACACGTGTAATATACAATTTTATCACAATATAGAGTCTCAAACTCCTATTATAAGCTTACGGTAGTTTAAAATAGCAATTTCTAACGAAAATAACTATAATACCACATTTTGAATTTCTCTATCAAAAAAAGGACTGAATAATGTCAATTTTCGACATTTTTTTGTCCTTCAAAAATTCATTAAAACACTTGAAAAAACGTTGTTTTTACGAATAAAATTGATACATAAATTTCATGAAAAAATACATATTTTTAGCTCATAATATTGTAAAATATAGTTGTGTAAAAGTGCTGAATAATGTCAAATTTCGACATTTTTTAGCCGTTCAAAAATACATTAAAATACTTGAAAAAACATTGTTTTTAGGATTAAAATTGATATCTAAATTTCATGATAAATACATTTTTTTAGCTATTAATTTTGTAAAATATAGTTGTAGCAAATATCAAAAGCTATTTAGCAACAGATATAAAGAAATATACTTCAATTTGTAGAAAAAAACAACTCTTCACTGATAACTAGCTAAAATCACTGAAAACACTACATTTTATGAGTTTATAGCAATTTGATAAGTAAAACTACTTGTATATATACAATAACGCTACAGTTTACAAGAAACTATGAAAAACGCTTGCAATATACCGTTATATCACAATAAATAACCTCTTACTCTTCTATTTAATAGCTTAATGTAATGTAAGCTACTTATAGGTGCAAATTATTCTAAAAAGAGGATTTTATACCTCAATTTGTAGGAAAACAGCTATATATCACCGATAACTAGCTAATATCATTGAAAACACTGCATTTTATGGTTTTATAGCAATATGATAAGTAAAACTACTTGTATATATACAATAACGCTACAGTTTACAAGAAACTATGAAAAACGCTTGCAATATACCGTTATATCACAATAAATAACCTGTTACTCTTCTATTTATTAGCTTAATGTAATGTAAGCTACTTATAGGTGCAAATTATTCTAAAAAAAGGATTCTATACTTCAATTTGTAGGAAAACAGCTATATATCACCGATAACTAGCTAAAATCATTGAAAAGAACACATTTTGAGGGTATAAAGCATTATCATTAGTTAAATACCTTCTATTAATGATATAACACTATAATTAACAAGAAACTATGAAAAACAGGTGTAATATACAATTGTATCACAATATAGAGTCTCAAACTCCTATTATAAGCTTACAGTAGTTGAAAATAGCAATTTCTAACGGAAAAAACTATAATACCACATTTTGAATTTCTCTATCAAAAAAAGGGCTGAATAATGTCAATTTTCGACATTTTTTAGCCCTTGAAAATTACATGAAAACACTTGAAAAAACGTATTTTTTAGGAATAAAATTGATACATAAATTTCATGAAAAATTCATATTTTAAGCTCATAATATTGTAAAATATAGTTGTGTAAAAGTGCTGAATAATGTCAAATTTCGACATTTTTTAGCCTTTCAAAAATGCATTAATATACTTGAAAAAATGTTGTTTTTAAGATTAAAATTGATACCTAAATTTCATGAAAAATACATATATTTAGCTATTAATTTTGTAAAATATAGTTGTAGCAAATATCAAAAGCTATTTAGCTACAGATATGAAGAAATATACTTCAATTTGTAGAAGAAAAAAAACTCTTCACTGATAACTAGCTAAAATCATTGAAAACACTACATTTTATGGGTTTATAGCAATATGATAAGTAAAACTACTTATATATAGGCAATAACACTACAGTTTACAAGAAGCTATGAAAAACGCTTGCAATATACCGCTATATCACAATAAATAACCTCTTACTCTTCTATTTAATAGCTTAATGAAATGTAGGCTACTTATAGGTGCAAATTATTCTAAAAAGAGGATTTTATGCTTCAATTTGTAGGAAAACAGCTATATATCACCGATAAATAGTTAACATCATTGAAAACACTACATTTTATGGGTTTATAGCAATATGATAAGTAAAACTAATTGTATATATACAATAACGCTACAGTTTACAAGAAACTATGAAAAACGCTTGCAATATACCGTTATATCACAATAAATAACCTATTTCTCATCTATTTATTAGCTTAATGTAATGTAAGCTACTTATAGGTGCAAATTATTCTAAAAAAAGGTTGGTATACTTCAATTTGTAGGAAAACAGCTATATATTACCGATAACTAGCTAATATCATTGAAAACACTACATTTTATGGGTTTATAGCAACATGATAAGTAAAACTACTTGTATATATACAATAACGCTACAGTTTACAAGAAACTAAGAAAAATGCTTGCAATATACCGTTATATCACAATAAATAACCTCTTACTCATCTATTTCATGGCTTAATGTAATGTAAGCTACTTATAGGTGCAAATTATTCTAAAAAGAGGATTTTATACTTCAATTTGTAGGAAAACAGCTATATATCACCGATAACTAGCTAATATCATTGAAAACACTGCATTTTATGGGTTTATAGCAATATGATAAGTAAAATTACTTGTATATATACAATAACGCTACAGTTTTCAAGAAACTATGAAAAACGCTTGCAATATACCGTTATATCACAAAAAATAGCCTCCTACTCTTCTATTTATTGGCTTAATGTAATGTAAGCTACTTATAGGTGCAAATTATTCTAAAAAAAGGATTGTTCACTTCAATTTGTAGGAAAATAGATATATTTCACCGATAACTAGCTAAAATAATGGAAAAGAACACATTTTGAGGGTATAAAGCATTATCATAAGGTAAATCCCCGCTATTTATGATATAACACTACAATTAACAAGAAACTATGAAAAACACTTGTAATACACAATAGTATCAAAATATAGAGCCTCAAACTCCTTTTATAAGCTTACACTAGTTTAAAATAGCATTTTCTAACGAAAACAACTATAATACCACATTTTGAATTTCTCTATCAAAAAAGGGGCAGTTTACAAGAAACTATGAAAAAAGCTTGCAATATACCGATATATCACAATAAATAACCTCCTGCTCTTCTATTTATAAGCTTAATGTAATGTATGCTACTTATAGGTGCAAATTATTCTAAAAAGAGGATTTTATACTTCAATTTGTAGGAAAACAGCTATATATCACCGATAACTAGCTAATATCATTGAAAACACTACATTTTATGGGTTTATAGCAATATAATATGTAAAACTACTTGTATATATACAATAACGCTACAGTTTACAAGAAACTATGAAAAAAGCTTGCAATATACCATTATATCACAAAAAATAGCCTCTTACTCTTCTATTTATTGGCTTTATGTAATGTAAGTAACTTATAGGTGCAAATTATTCTAAAAAAAGGATTGTATACTTCAATTTGTAGGAAAACAGCTATATATCACCGATAACTAGCTAAAATAATTAAAAAGAACATATTTTGAGGGTTATAAAGAATTATCATGAGGTAAATTCCTTCTATTAATGATATAACACTACAATTAACAAGAAACTATGAAAAACACGTGTAATATACAATTTTATCACAATATAGAGTCTCAAACTCCTATTATAAGCTTACGGTAGTTTAAAATAGCAATTTCTAACGAAAATAACTATAATACCACATTTTGAATTTCTCTATCAAAAAAAGGACTGAATAATGTCAATTTTCGACATTTTTTTGTCCTTCAAAAATTCATTAAAACACTTGAAAAAACGTTGTTTTTACGAATAAAATTGATACATAAATTTCATGAAAAAATACATATTTTTAGCTCATAATATTGTAAAATATAGTTGTGTAAAAGTGCTGAATAATGTCAAATTTCGACATTTTTTAGCCGTTCAAAAATACATTAAAATACTTGAAAAAACATTGTTTTTAGGATTAAAATTGATATCTAAATTTCATGATAAATACATTTTTTTAGCTATTAATTTTGTAAAATATAGTTGTAGCAAATATCAAAAGCTATTTAGCAACAGATATAAAGAAATATACTTCAATTTGTAGAAAAAAAAAACTCTTCACTGATAACTAGCTAAAATCATTGAAAACACTACATTTTATGGGTTTATAGCAATTTGATAAGTAAAACTACTTGTATATATACAATAACGCTACAGTTTACAAGTAACTATGAAAAATGCTTGAAATATACCGTTATATCACAATAAATAACCTCTTACTCTTCTATTTAATAGCTTAATGTAATGTAAGCTACTTATAGGTGCAAATTATTCTAAAAAGAGGATTTTATACCTCAATTTGTAGGAAAACAGCTATATAAAACCGATAACTAGCTAATATCATTGAAAACACTGCATTTTATGGTTTTATAGCAATATGATAAGTAAAACTACTTGTATATATACAATAACGCTACAGTTTACAAGAAAAAATGAAAAACGCTTGCAATCTACCGTTATATCACAATAAATAACCTGTTACTCTTCTATTTATTAGCTTAATGTAATGTAAGCTACTTATAGGTGCAAATTATTCTAAAAAAAGGATTGCTATACTTCAATTTGTAGGAAAACAGCTATATATCACCGATAACTAGCTAAAATCATTGAAAAGAACACATTTTGAGGGTATAAAGCATTATCATGAGGTAAATTCCTTCTATTAATGATATAACACTACAATTAACAACAAACTATGAAAAACACGTGTAATATACAATTGTATCACAATATAGAGTCTCAAACTCCTATTATAAGCTTACAGTAGTTAAAAATAGCAATTTCTAACGAAAACAACTATAATACCACATTTTGAATTTCTCTATCAAAAAAAGGGCTGAATAATGTCAATTTTCGACATTTTTTAGCCTTTCAAAAATACATTAAAACACTTGAAAAAACTTATTTTTTAGGAATAAAATTGATACATAAATTTCATGATTAATACATATTTTAAGCTCATAATATTGTAAAATATAGTTGTGTAAAATTGCTGAATAATGCCAATTTTTGTAAATTTTTCCCCCTTCAAAAATACATTAAAACACTTAAAAAATGGTGTTTTTAAGATTAAAATGGATACATAAATTTCATGAAAAATACATATTTTAAGCTCATAATATTGTAAAATATAGTTGTGTAAAAGTGCTGAATAATGTCAAATTTCGACATTTTTTAGCCTTTCAAAAATACATAAAAATACTTGAAAAAATTTTGTTTCTAAGATTAAAATTGATATCTAAATATCATGAAAATACATATTTTTAGCTATTAAGTTTGTAAAATATAGTTGTAGCAAATATCAAAAGCTATTTAGCTACAGATATAAATAAATATACTTCAATTTGTAGAAAAAAACAACTCTTCACTGATAACTAGCTAAAATCATTGAAAACACTACATTTTATGGGTTTATAGCATTATGATAAGTAAAACTACTTATATATAGGCAATAACACTACATTTTACAAGAAGCTATGAAAAACGCTTGCAATATACCGTTATATCACAATAAATAGCCTCTTACTCTTCTATTTAATAGCTTAATGAAATGAAGGCTACTTATAGGTGCAAATTATTCTAAAAAGAGGATTTTATGCTTCAATTTGTAGGAAAACAGCTATATATCACCGATAAATAGCTAATATCATTGAAAACACTACATTTTATGGGTTTATAGCAATATGATAAGTAAAACTACTTGTATATATACAATAACGCTACAGTTTACAAGAAACTATGAAAAACGCTTGCAATATACCGTTATATCACAATAAATAACCTATTTCTCATCTATTTATTAGCTTAATGTAATGTAAGCTACTTATAGGTGCAAATTATTCTAAAAAAAGGATTGTATACTTCAATTTGTAGGAAAACAGCTATATATCACCGATAACTAGCTAAAATCATTGAAAAGAACACATTTTGAGGGTATAAAGCATTATGATGAGGTAGATTCCTTCTATTAATGATATAACACTACAATTAACAACAAACTATGAAAAACACGTGTAATATACAATTGTATCTCAATATAGTCTCAAACTCCTATTATAAGCTTACAGTAGTTTAAAATAGCAATTTCTAGCGAAAACAACTATAATACCACATTTTGAATTTCTCTATCAAAAAAAGGGCTGAATAATGTCAATTTTCGACATTTTTTAGCCTTTCAAAAATACATTAAAACACTTGAAAAAACTTATTTTTTAAGAATAAAATTGATACATAAATTTCATGATTAATACATATTTTAAGCTCATAATATTGTAAAATATAGTTGTGTAAAATTGCTGAATAATGCCAATTTTTGTAAATTTTTCCCCCTTCAAAAATACATTAAAACACTTACAAAAGGGTGTTTTTAAGATTAAAATTGATACATAAATTTCATGAAAAATACATATTTTAAGCTCATAATTATGTAAGATATAGTTGTATAAAAGTGCTGAATAATGTCAAATTGCGACATTTCTTAGCCCTTCAAAAATACATTAAAATACTTGAAAAAACGTTGTTTTTAAGATTAAAATTGATACCTAAATTTAATGAAAAATACATATTTTTAGCTCATAACATTGTAAAATATAGTTGTGTAAAAGTGCTGAATAATGTCAAATTTCGACATTTTTTAGCCTTTCAAAAATACATAAAAATACTTGAAAAAATTTTGTTTCTAAGATTAAAATTGATATCTAAATATCATGAAAAATACATATTTTTAGCTATTAATTTTGTAAAATATAGTTGTAGCAAATATCAAAAGCTATTTAGCTACAGATATAAATAAATATACTTCAATTTGTAGAAAAAAACAACTCTTCACTGATAACTAGCTAAAATCATTGAAAAAACTACATTTTATGGGTTTATAGCAATATGATAAGTAAAACTACTTGTATATATACAATAACGCTACAGTTTACAAGAAACTATGAAAAACGCTTGCAATATACCGTTATATCACAATAAATAACCTCTTACTCTTCTATTTAATAGCTTAATGTAATGTAAGCTACTTATATGTTTAAATTATTCTAAAAAGAGGATTTTATGCTTCAATTTGTAGGAAAACAGCTATATATTACCGATAACTAGCTAATATCATTGAAAACACTACATTTTTAAGTTTATAGCAACATGATAAGTAAAACTGCTTGTATATATACAATAACGCTACAGTTTACAAGAAACTAAGAAAAATGCTTGTAATATACCATTATATCATAATAAATAACCTCTTACTCATCTATTTCATTGCTTAATGTAATGTAAGCTACTTATAGGTGCAAATTATTCTAAAAAGAGGATTTTATACTTCAATTTGTAGGAAAACAGCTATATATCACCGATAACTAGCTAATATCATTGAAAACACTGCATTTTATGGGTTTATAGCAATATGATAAGTAAAACTACTTGTATATATACAATAACGCTACAGTTTACAAGAATCTATGAAAAACGCTTGCAATATACAGTTATATCACAATAAATAATCTCTTACTCTTCCATTTATTAGCTTAATGCAATGTAAGCTACTTATAAGTGCAAATTATTCTAAAAAAAGGATTGTATACTTCAATTTGTAGGAAAACAGCTATATATCACCATTAACTAGCTAAAGTCATTGAAAAGAACACGTTTTGAGGGTATAAATCATTATCATAAGGTAAATTCCTTCTATTAATGATATACCACTACAATTAACAAGAAACTATGAAAAACACGTATAATATACAATTGTATCACAATATAGAGTCTCAAACTCCTATTATAAGCTTACAGTAGTTTAAAATAGCAATTTCTAACGAAAACAACTATAATACCACATTTAGTAATGGGTTATTTATTGTAATATGGTATAGGTAATATATATTGCTAGATTTTTTCATAGTTTCTTGTAAACTGTAGCGTTATTGTATATATACAAGTAGTTTTACTTATCATATTGCTATAAACCCATAAAATGTAGTGTTTTCAATGATATTAGCTAGTTATCGGTGATATATAGCTGTTTTCCTACAAATGGAAGTATAAAATCCTCTTTTTAGAATAATTTGCACCTATAAGTAGTATACATTTCATTAAGCTATTAAATAGAAGAGTAAGAGGTTATTTATTGTGATATAACTGTATATTGCAAGCGTTTTTCATAGATTCTTGTAAACTCTAGCGTTATTGTAAGCGTTTTTCATAGTTTTTTGTAAACTGTAGCGTTATTGTATATATACAAGTAATTTTACTTATCATATTGCTATAAACCCATGAAATGTAGTGTTTTCAATGATTTTAGCTAGTTATCATGGAAGAGTTGTTTTTTTTCTACAAATTGAAGTATATTTCTTTATATCTGTAGCTAAATAGCTTTTGATATCTGCTACAACGATATTTTATAAAAATTAATAGCTAAAAATATGTATTTTTTATGAAATTTAGGTATCAATTTTAATCTTAAAAACAACGTTTTTTCAAGAATTTTAATGTATTTTTGAAAGGCTTAAAAAATGTCGAAATTTGACATTATTCAGCACTTTTACACAACTATATTTTACAATATTATGAGCTTAAAATATGTATTTTTCATGAAATTTATGTATCAATTTCATTCCTAAAAACAACGTTTTTTCAAGTGTTTTAATGTATTTTTGAAAGGCTAAAAAATGTCGAAAATTGACATTATTCAGCCCTTTTTTTAATAGAGAAATTCAAAATGTGGTATTATAGTTGTTTTCGTTAGAAATTGCTATTTTAAACTACTGTAAGCTTATAATTGGAGTTTGAGACTCTATATTGTGATAAAATTGTATATTATACGTGTTTTTCGTAGTTTCTTGTTAATTGTAGTGGTATATCATTAATAGAAGGAATTTACCTTATGATAATGATTTATACCCTCAAAATGTGTTCTTTTCAATGACTTTAGCTAGTTAATGGTGATATATAGCTGTTTTCCTACAAATTGAAGTATACAATCCTTTAGCTTAATGTAATGTAAGCTACTTATAAGTGCAAATTATTCTAAAAAGAGGATTTTATACTTTAATTTGTAGGAAAACAGCTATATATCACCGATAACTAGCTAATATCATTGAAAACACTGCATTTTATGGGTTTATAGCAATATGATAAGTAAAATTACTTGTATATATACAATAACGCTACAGTTTTCAAGAAACTATGAAAAACGCTTGCAATATACCGTTATATCACAAAAAATAGCCTCCTACTCTTCTATTTATTGGCTTAATGTAATGTAAGCTACTTATAGGTGCAAATTATTCTAAAAAAAGGATTGTTCACTTCAATTTGTAGGAAAATAGCTATATTTCACCGATAACTAGCTAAAATAATGGAAAAGAACACATTTTGAGGGTATATAGCATTATCATAAGGTAAATCCCCGCTATTTATGATATAACACTACAATTAACAAGGAACTATGAAAAACATTTGTAATACACAATAGTATCAAAATATAGTGCCTCAAACTCCGTTTATAAGCTTACACTAGTTTAAAATAGCATTTTCTAACGAAAACAACTATAATACCACATTTTGAATTTCTCTATCAAAAAAGGGGCAGTTTACAAGAAACTATGAAAAACGCTTGCAATATACCGATATATCACAATAAATAACCTCCTGCTCTTCTATTTATAAGCTTAATGTAATGTATGCTACTTATAGGTGCAAATTATTCTAAAAAGAGGATTTTATACTTCAATTTGTAGGAAAACAGCTATATATCACCGATAACTAGCTAATATCATTGAAAACACTACATTTTATGGGTTTATAGCAATATAATATGTAAAACTACTTGTATATATACAATAACGCTACAGTTTACAAGAAACTATGAAAAATGCTTGCAATATACCGTTATATCACAATAAATACCCTCTTACTCTTCTATTTATTGGCTTTATGAAATGTAAGTAACTTATAGGTGCAAATTATTCTAAAAAAAGGATTGTATACTTCAATTTGTAGGAAAACAGCTATATATCACCGATAACTAGCTAAAATCATTAAAAAGAACATATTTTGAGGGTATAAAGAATTATCATGAGGTAAATTCCTTCTATTAATGATATAACACTACAATTAACAAGAAATTATGAAAAACACGTGTAATATACAATTTTATCACAATATAGAGTCTCAAACTCCTATTATAAGTTTACGGTAGTTTAAAATAGCAATTTCTAACGAAAATAACTATAATACCACATTTTGAATTTCTCTATCAAAAAAAGGACTGAATAATGTCAATTTTCGACATTTTTTAGCCCTTCAAAAATTCATTAAAACTCTTGAAAAAACGTTGTTTTTACGAATAAAATTGATACATAAATTTCATGAAAAAATACATATTTTTAGCTCATAATATTGTAAAATATAGTTGTGTAAAAGTGCTGAATAACGTCAAATTTTGACATTTTTTAGCCGTTCAAAAATACATTAAAATACTTGAAAAAACAGTGTTTTTAGGATTAAAATTGATATCTAAATTTCATGATAAATACATTTTTTTAGCTATTAATTTTGTAAAATATAGTTGTAGCAAATATCAAAAGCTATTTAGCAACAGATATAAAGAAATATACTTAAATTTGTAGAAAAAAACAACTCTTCACTGATAACTAGCTAAAATCAATGAAAACACTACATTTTATGGGTTTATAGCAATTTGATAAGTAAAACTACTTGTATATATACAATAACGCTACAGTTTACAAGTAACTATGAAAAATGCTTGCAATATACCGTTATATCACAATAAATAACCTCTTACTCTTCTATTTAATAGCTTAATGTAATGTAAGCTACTTATAGGTGCAAATTATTCTAAAAAGAGGATTTTATACCTCAATTTGTAGGAAAACAGCTATATATCACCGATAACTAGCTAATATCATTGAAAATACTGCATTTTATGGTTTTATAGCAATATGATAAGTAAAACTACTTGTATATATACAATAACGCTACAGTTTACAAGAAACTATGAAAAACGCTTGCAATATACCGTTATATCACAATAAATAACCTGTTACTCTTCTATTTATTAGCTTAATGTAATGTAAGCTACTTAGAGGTGCAAATTATTCTAAAAATAGGATTCTATACTTCAATTTGTAGGAAAACAGCTATATATCACCGATAACTAGCTAAAATCATTGAAAAGAACACATTTTGAGGGTATAAAGCATTATCATGAGTTAAAATCCTTCTATTAATGATATAACTCTACAATTAACAAGAAACTATGAAAAACAGGTGTAATATACAATTGTATCACAATATAGAGTCTCAAACTCCTATTATAAGCTTACAGTAGTTGAAAATAGCAATTTCTAACGGAAAAAACTATAATACCACATTTTGAATTTCTCTATCAAAAAAAGGGCTGAATAATGTCAATTTTCGACATTTTTTAGCCCTTGAAAATTACATGAAAACACTTGAAAAAACGTATTTTTTAAGAATAAAATTGATACATAAATTTCATGGTTAATACATATTTTAAGCTCATAATACTGTAAAATATAGTTGTGTAAAAGTGCTGAATAATGTCAATTTTCGTAAATTTTTCCCCCTTCAAAAATACATTAAAACACTTAAAAAAAACGTTGTTTTTAAGATTAAAAATTGATACATAAATATCATGAAAAATCATATTTAAGCTCATAATATTGTAAAATATAGTTGTGTAAAAGTGCTGAATAATGTCAAATTTCGACATTTTTTAGCCTTTCAAAAATACATTAATATACTTGAAAAAATGTTGTTTTTAAGATTAAAATTGATACCTAAATTTCATGAAAAATACATATTTTTAGCTATTAATTTTGTAAAATATAGTTTAGCAAATATCAAAAGCTATTAGCTACAGATATAAAGAAATATATTTCAAATTTGTAGAAAAAAACAACTCTTCACTGATAACTAGCTAAAATCATTGAAAACACTACATTTTATGGGTTTATAGCAATATGATAAGTAAAACTACTTATATATAGGCAATAACACTACAGTTTACAAGAAGCTATGAAAAACGCTTGCAATATACCGCTATATCACAATAAATAACCTCTTACTCTTCTATTTAATAGCTTAATGAAATGTAGGCTACTTATAGGTGCAAATTATTCTAAAAAGAGATTTTATGCTTCAATTTGTAGGAAAACAGCTATATATCACCGATAAATAGCTAATATCATTGAAAACACTACATTTTATGGGTTTATAGCAATATGTAAGTAAAACTACTTTATATATACAATAACGCTACAGTTTACAAGAAACTATGAAAAAAACGCTTGCAATATACCGTTATATCACAATAAATAGCCTATTTCTCATTCTATTTATTAGCTTAATGTAATGTAAGCTACTTATAGGTGCAAATTATTCTAAAAAAAGGATTGTATACTTCAATTTGTAGGAAAACAGCTATATATCACCGATAACTAGCTAAAATCATTGAAAGAACACATTTTAGGGTATAAAGCATTATCATGAGGTAGTTCCTGTCTATTAATGATATAACACTACAATTAACAACAAACTATGAAAAACACGTGTAATATACAATTGTATCTCAATATAGTCTCAAACTCCTATATAAGCTTACAGTAGTTTAAAATAGCAATTTCTAGCGAAAACAACTATAATACCACATTTTGAATTTCTCTATCAAAAAAAGGCTGAATAATGTTAATTTTCGATTTTTTTTGGCCTTTCAAAAATACATTAAAACACTTGAAAAAACATTTTTTAAGAATAAAATTGATACATAAATTTCATGATATATAGCTGTTTTCCTACAAATTGAAGTATAAAATCCTCTTTTTAGAATAATTTGCACCTATAAGTAGCTTACATTACATTAAGCTATTAAATAAAAGAGTAAACAGGTTATTTATTGTGATATAACGGTATTATGCAAGCGTTTTTCATAGTTTCTTCTAAAACTGTAGCGTTATTGTATATATACAAGTAGTTTTACTTATTATATTGCTATAAACCATAAAATGTAGTGTTTTCAATGATTTTAGCTAGTTATCAGTGATATATAGCTGTTTTCCTACAAACTGAAGGATAAAATCCTCTTTTAGAATAATTTGCACCTATAAATAGCTTACATTAACATTAAGCTATTAAATAGCAAGAGTAAGAGGTTATTTATTGTGATATATAACGTATTTATATTTGCTAGCGTTTATATAGTTTTGTAAAAACGTAGAGTTATTGTTATATATACAAGTAGTTTTAATTATAATATTGTATAAACCCATAAAATTGTATAGTGTTTCAATGATTTTAGCCTCTAGTATCAGTGAAGAGTTGTTTTTTTTACAAAATTGAAAATATTTCTTTATATGTGTAGGCTAAATAGCTTTTTAGATTTGCTACAACTAATTTTACAAAATTAATAGCTAAAACTATGTATTTTTTTCATGAAATGTAGATATCAATTTTAATCTTAAAACATGTTTTTTGAAGTATTTAATGTATTTTGAAAGGCTAAAAAATGTCGAAAATAGACTTATTCAGGACTTTTACACAACTATATTTTACAATGTTATGGAAGCTATTATATCAAGATATATTATTATTTATTATGAGATGTATTTTTCAGGAAAATTAGGTATCAATTTAATCTTAAAACAACGTTTTTTAAGTATTTTTAAGTATTTTTGATTAAGCCTAAAAAATTTACTGAAAATTGACATTATTCAGCACTTTTACACAACTAATATTTGACAATTCTTATGAGCTAAAATGTGTTATTTTTTTTCATGACAAATAAGTATTCAATTTTAATCTTAGATAACAACGTTTTTTCAAGTGTTTTAATTGTATTTTTGAAAGGGCTAAAAAATGTCGAAAAATGCATTATTCAGCCCTTTTTTTTTATAGAGAAATTCAAATGTGGAATTATAGTTGTTTTCGTTAAAAATTGCTATCTTAAACTACTGTAAGCTTCTAATAGGAGTTTGGACACTTATATTGTGATACAATGCATATTATACGTGTTTTTATAGTTTCTTTCTTAATTTATGGGTTATTATTCATTAATAGAAGGAATTACTTTATGATAATGCTTTATATCCACAAAATGTGTTCTTTTCAATGATTTTAGCTAGATTGGTGATTATATAGCTGTTTTCCTACAAATTGAAGTTATAAACTCCTTTTTTTAGAAATATTTTCGGACCTCAAGTAGTTACATTACATTAAGCTAATAAACAGAAGAGTAAGAGGGTTATTTATTGTGATATTAACTGTATATGGCAGGCGTTTTTCATAGTTTCTTGTAAACTGTAGCGTTATTGTATAATACAAAGTAGTTTTACTTATTTAATATTGCTATTAAACCCATATAAAATGTAGTGTTTTCAATGAAAATTAGCTATTTATCGGTGAATTACCTACTTTCAACAAATTGAAGTATAAAATCCTCTTTTTTAGAAGAATTGGCACCTATTAGTAGCTTTTTACATTACATTAAGCTATTAAATAGAGGAGTAAGAGTTTATTTATTGTGATTATTAACGGTATAGTGCAAGCGTTTTTTCATAGTTTCTTCTAAACTTGTAGCGTATTGTATTATTATACAAGTAGAAGTTTTAGTTATTATATTGCTAATAAACCCATACCCAAATGTTAGTGTTTTCAATGATTTTAGATAGTTTATCGTGAAGAGTGGTTTTTTCTACAAATTGAAGGTAAATTTCTTTATAATCTGTAGCCATATAGCTTTTTATATTTGCTACAACTATATTTTACAAAAATTAATAGCTTAAAAATATATGTTATTTTTCATGAAATTTTTAGATACAATTGTAATATTAAAAAACAAAGTTTTTTCAAGGAATTTTAGTATTTTTGAAATGCTAAATTAAAAGTCGAAACATTACATTATTCAGACTTTTACACAACATATTTTACAAGGCCTTTATGAGCTAAGAACTATGTTATTTTCATGAAAATTTTAGGTATCATTTTAATCTTAAAAACAACGTTTTTTTCAAGTGTTTTAATGTATTTTTTGGAAAGCCTAAGAACTTCGAAATTTGACATTATTTCAGCACTTTTACAAAACTATATTTACAATATTATGAGCTTAAATATGTATTTTTTCCTGTAAGTTAATATCAATTTTATCTTAAAAAACACAAGTTTTTTCAAAGTGTTTTAATGGATTTTTGAAGGTGCTAAAAAATGTTCGGACAAAAATTGACATTATTCAGCCCCTTTTTTTGATTAGAGGAAATGCAAAATGTGGAATTTTATAGTTGTTTTCGTTAGAAATGCTATTTTAAAAACTACCTGTAAGCTTATAATAGGAGTTTGAGCACCTCTATATTGTGATACACTTTGTATAATTATACGTGTTTTAATATAGTTTCTTCTATTGTTAGGTTATATCATAATAGAAGGAATCTACCTTATGGATAATGCTTATACCCAACAAAATGTATTCTTTTCAATGATTTTAGTAGTTTCGGTGATATATAAGCAGTTTTCCTACAAAATTGAAGGTATACAATCTTTTTTAGAATTATTTTGGACTTATAAGTAGCTTACATTTACATTAAAAGTAATTAAAAATAGAGAGTAAGAGTGTTTTTTATTGTGATATAACGGTATATTGCAAGCGTTTTTCATAGTTTCTGTTCAAACGTAGCGTTATTGTTAATATAAAAGTAGTTTTACTTATCATAAAATGTTTATAAAAGCCCATAAAAGTAGGTTTTTCAATGATGATTAGCTATTATCGGTTGGATTAAGCTGTTTTCCTACATATTGAAGTATTAAAATCTCTTTTCAGAATAATTTGCACCTATAAGTAGCTTACAATACATTAAAATATTAAATAGAAGAGTACGAGGTTATTTTATTGTGATATAACGGTATATTGCAAGCGTTTTTAATAATTTCTTGTAAACTGTGTTAGCGTTATTGTATAATACAAGTAGTTTTACTTAACCTCAGTATTGCTATAAACCCTTAAAATGTATGTGTTTTCAATGATTTAGCTATGTTATTCAGTGAATATAGCTGTTTCCTTACAAATTGAAGTATAAAATCCTCTTTTTAGAATAATTTGACCGTATAAGTAAGCTTACATTACATAAGCTATTAAATAGAAGAGTAAGAGGTAATTTATTGTGACTCTATAACAGTAATGCTTGCAAGCGTTTTTCATTAGTTTATTGGTAAACTGTAGCGTTATTGTATATATACAAGTAGTTAGTTTTAACTTATCATATTGCTATAAACCCCTAAAATGTTCAGTGTTTTCAATGATTTTAGCTGTTATCGGTATATATAGGCTATTTCATAATCATGAAGTATAAAATCCCTTTTTTAGAATAATTTGCACCCTATAAGTAGCTTACATTACATAAGCTATTAAATAGAAGAGTAAGAGGTTATTTATTGTAATATAACGGTATATTGCAATGCGTTTTTCATAGTTCTTCTAAAAACTGTTAGCGTTTATGTATGTATACAAGTAGTTTTAGTATTTTATATTGCTATAAACCCATAAATGTAGTGTTTTCAATGATTTTTAGCTAGTATCCGTGTCACTATAGTGTTTTCCTACAAAGTGAAAGTAGAAATTCCTCTTTGTAGAATAATTTTGCACCTATAAGTAGCGTACATTACATTAAAGTAATAAAATAGAAGAGTAAGAGGTTATTTATTGTGAATAACGGGTATATTGCAAGCCGTTTTTCATAGTTTCTTCCGAAACGTAGCGTATGTATATATATACAAGTACTAGTTTTACTTATGATATTGCTAAAAAACCCCATGAAAAATGTAGTGTTTTCAATTATTTAGCTAGTTATCGTGATATTATAGTCTGTTTTCCTACAAATGAAGTATAAAATCCTCTTTTTAGAATAATTTTCACCTATAAGTAGCTGACATTACATTAAGTATTAATGAAGAGTAAGAGGTCTATTTATTGTGATATAAACGGTATATTGCAAGCGTTATTCATAGTTTCTTCTAAAAAACTGTAGCGTTATTGTATATATACAAGTAGTTTTAACTTATTATAATGCTAAAACCACATATAAAAAGTAGTGTTTTCAATTATTTTAGCTAGTATCAGTGATATACAGATGTTTTCCTACAAATTGAAGTATAAAATCCTCTTTTAGAATAATTTGCACTATTAGTAGCTTTCATTACATTAAAGCTATTAAATAGAAGAGTAAAGGGTTGTTATTGTGATATAACGGTATATTGCAATCATTTTTTCATAGTTTCTGTAAACTGTAGCGTTAATTGGTATATATACAAGTAGTTTTTACTAGTATATTGCTAATATAAACCTATAAAATGTTATGTTTTCAATGATTTTAGCTAGTTATCAGTGATATATAGGGGTTTTCCTACAAATTGAAGTATAAAATCCTCTTTTTAGAAAATTTGCACCTATAAGTAGTTTACATTACTTTAAGCTATTAAATAGAAGAGTAAGAGGTTATTTATTGTGATATAATGCTATATTGCTTGAAAGCGTTTTTCATAGTTTCTTGTAAACTGTAGCTTTTATTGTATATATACAAGTAGTTTTACTAATCAAAATTGCTATAAACCCATAAAATGTAGTTTTTTTCAATGATTTTAGCTAATTCTCAGTGAAGAGTGGTTTTTTTTCTACAAATTGAAGTATATTTCTTTATATCTGTAGCTATATAGCTTTTTATTTGCTAAACTATATTTTACAAAATTATTAGCTAAAATATGTTTTTTCATGAAATTTAGATATCAATTTTAATTTTAAAACAATGTTTTTTCAAGAATTTTAATGTATTTTTGAAATGCTAAATAATGTCCGAATTTTACATTATTAAAGCACTTTTACACAACTATATTTTACAATGTTTATGAGCTAAAAATATTATTTTCATAAAATAATGTATCAATTTTAATCTTAAAAACAACGTTTTTTTCAAGTTTTTTTTTATGTATTTTTTGAAAGCCTAAAAAATGTCGAAATTTGACATTATTTCAGCACTTTTACACAACTATATTTTACAATATTATGAGCTTAAATATGTATTTTTCATTGAATTTATGTATCAATTTTATTCTTAAAAAAAACGTTTTTTTTCAAGTGTTTTAATGTATTTTTGAAGGGCTAAAAATGTCGAAAATTGACATTATTTCGGGCCTTTTTTTTTGATAGAGAAATTCAAAATGTGGAATTATAGTTGTTTTCGTTAGAAATTGCTATTTTAAACTACTGTAAGCTTATAATAGGAGTTTGAGACTATATTGTGATACAATTGTATATTATACGTGTTTTTCATAGTTTCTTCTAAACTGTAGCGTTATTGTATATATACAAGTAGTTTTAGTTATTATATTGCTATAAACCCATAAAATGTAGTGTTTTCAATGATTTTAGCTAGTTTCAGTGCTATAAGCTGTTTCCTACAAATTGAAGTATAAAATCCTCTTTTTAGAATTAATTTGCACCTAAAAGTAGCTTACATTACATTAAGCTATTAAATAGAAGAGTAAGAGGTTATTTATTGTGATATAACGGTATATTGCAAGCGTTTTTCATAGTTTCTTCTAAACTGTAGCGTTATTGTATATATACAAGTAGTTTTACTTATTATATTGCTATAAACCCATAAAATGTAGTGTTTTCAATGATTTTAGCTAGTTATCAGTGACATATAGCTGTTTTCCTACAAATTGAAGTATAAAATCCTCTTTTTAGAATAATTTGCACCTATAAGTAGCTTACATTACATTAAGCTATTAAATAGAAGAGTAAGTGGTTATTTATTGTGATATAACGGTATATTGCTTGCAAACTTTTTTTATAGTTTCTTGTAAACTGTAGCGTTATTGTATATATACAAGTAGTTTTACTTATCATATTCTATAACCATAAAATGTAGGTTTTCAATGATTTTAGCTATTTTTTCGGTGATATAAAGCTTTTTTTCCTAAAAATTTTGAAGTAAAAAAGGCTCTTTTAGAATAATTTGCACCTAAAAGTAGCTTACATTACATTAAGCTTTAAATAGAAGAGTAAGAGGTTATTTATTGTGATATACGGTATATTGCAGCGTTTTTCATAGTTTCTTCTAAACTGTAGCCTTATTGTATATATACAAGTAGTTTTTACTTATTATTTTTGCTATAAACCCATAAAATGTAGTTTTTTTCAATTATTTTAGCTTTATAAAGTGATATATAGCTGTTTTCCTACAAATTGAAGTATGAAATCTCTTTTTAAATAATTTGCACCTATAAGTACTTACATTACATTAAGCTATTAAATAGAAGAGTAAGAGGTATTTTTTGTGATAAACGGTATTTTTCAAGCATTTTCCATAGTTTCTTCTAACTGTAGCGTTATTTTTATATTAAAGGTAGTTTTACTTTTTAAAATTTTTTATAAACCCATAAAATGTAGTGTTTTCAATGATTTTAGCTATTATCAGTGATTATACTGTTTTCCTCAAATTAAAGTATAAAAATCCTTTTTTTAGAAAAATTTGGCCCCTAAAAGAAAGTTTTACATTCCCTTAACCCTAAAAAACAGAAGGTAAGAGGGTTTTTATTGTGATATAACTTTTATATTGAAAAGTTTTTTTAAATAGTTTTTTTGTAAACTGTAGCTTTATTGAAATATATACAAGTATTTTTCCCTTTATCTTTATTGCTTAAACCCCATAAAAGTAGTTGTTTTAAATGTTTTTTAGCTGGGTTATCAGTGAAGAGTGGTTTTTTTTCTCAAATTAAGTTTTTTTCTTTTAAAATCTGTAGCTATATAGCTTTTTATATTTATACAACTATATTTTACAAAATTAATACTAAAAATATTTTTTTCAAAAATTTAGATATCAATTTTTTTTTTCTTAAAAACAATGTTTTTTTTAAGAATTTTTAAAGGGATTTTTTTAAAAAGCTAAATAATGTCGAAATTTTTTAAATTTAAATTCACACTTTTACACAAAAAAAAATTTTTACAAATTATGAGCTTAAAAAAATGCATTTTTTTTTGTAAATTTTTTGTATCAAAATTTTTTCTTTTAAAACGTTTTTTTTAAAGTGTTTTTTTAAAGTATTTTTTTAAGGGCTAAAAATGTCGAAAAATTTTTACTTTTTTCAGCCCTTTTTTTTATAGAGAAATTTTAAAATGGGAAATTTTTGTTGTTTTCGGGGTTTGAAATTGCCATTTTTTGACTACTGTAAGCTTATAATAGGAGTTTGAGACTCTATATTGTGTTACAATTGTATATTATACGTGTTTTTCATAGTTTCTTCTTAATTGTAGTGTTATATCATTAATAGAAGGAATTTACCTTATGATAATGCTTTATACCCACAAAATGTGTTCTTTTCAATGATTTTAGCTAGTTATCGGTGATATATAGCTGTTTTCCTACAAATTGAAGTATACAATCCTTTTTTTAGAATACTTTGGACCTATAAGTAGCTTACATTACATTAAGCTAATAAATAGAAGAGTAAGAGGGTTTTTATTGTGATATAACGGTATATTGCAAGCGTTTTTCATAGTTTCTTGTAAACTGTAGCGTTATTGTATATATACAAGTAGTTTTACTAATCACTTTGCTATAAACCCATAAAATGTAGTGTTTTCAATGATATTAGCTATTTATCGGTGATATATAGCTGTTTTCCTAGAAATTGAAGTATAAAATCCTCTTTTCAGAATAATTTGCACCTATAAGTAGCTTACATTACATTAAGCTATTAAATTGAAGAGTAAGAGGTTATTTATTGTGATATAACGGTATATTGCAAGAGTTTTTCATAGTTTCTTCTAAACTGTAGCGTCATTGTATATATACATTTAGTTTTACTTATTATATTGCCATAAACCCATAAAATGTAGTGTTTTCAATGATTTTAGCTAGTTATCAGTGATATATAGCTGTTTTCCTACAAATTGAAGAATAAAATCCTCTTTTTAGAATAATTTGCACCTATAAGTAGCCTACATTACATTAAGCTATTAAATAGAAGAGTAAGAGGTTATTTATTGTGATATAACGGTATATTGCAAGCGTTTTGCATAGTTTCTTGTAAACTGTAGCGTTATTGTATATATATAAGTAGTTTTACTTATCATATTGCTATAAACCCATAAAATGTAGTGTTTTCAATGATATTAGCTATTTATCGGTGATATATAGCTGTTTTCCTAAAAATTGAAGTATAAAATCCTCTTTTCAGAATAATTTGCACCTATAAGTAGCTTACATTACATTAAGCTAATAAATAGAAGAGTAGAGGTTATTATTGTTATATAACGGTATATTGCAAGCGTTTTTTCATAGTTTCTTGTAAACTGTAGCGTTATTGTATATATACAAGTAGTTTTACTTATCATATTGCTATAAACCCTTAAAATGTAGTGTTTTCAATGATATTAGCTATTTATCGGTGATATAAAGCTGTTTTCCTACAAATTGAAGTATAAAAGGCTCTTTTTAGAATAATTTGCACCTATAAGTAGCTTACATTACATTAAGCTATTAAATAGAAGAGTAAGAGGTTATTTATTGTGATATAACGATATATTGCAAGCGTTTTTCATAGTTTCTTCTAAACTGTAGCGTTATTGTATATATACAGGTAGTTTTAGTTATTATATTGCTATAAACCCATAAAATGTAGGGTTTTCAATGATTTTAGCTAGTTATCAGTGCTATATAGCTGTTTTCCTACAAATTGAAGTAGAAAATCCTTTTAGAATAATTGCACCTATAAGAGCTGATACATT
>JACEEZ010020484.1:35000-50000 GCA_016584305.1 Chionoecetes opilio | reverse complement strand
GTTCATAAAGCCCAAAAAAAACCTAAGAGCTGAAAATCTTATAGTTTTGGCCCTTTTTTCAAGGTGTTTTGTAGGTGTTTTTAGAGCAAAAACGGATTTTTTTTTTTTCTATAATAAAAATTAACGTTAACTGTTTATCGATAACTTCCGTTACATTTTTAAAAGAATGTAACTGATTAACGGTTATCGAAGTAAATTTTTTGTGAACGGATTAACGGTTTGCGGAAGTTAACTTGTTTTGATTAAACGCGCCCACCACTGTGATAATTAATAATAGATATATATATATATATATATATATATATATATAGATGTAGTATATATATAATATATATTATAATATAATGCGCCCAATGATTGATCACGATTGATGCATTACAAGGCGTCAGCCAAATGCCGTGAATTGCCCAAATCATGGCCCCGACTGGTCCTGTGTATACTGTATATAAAGGATGAGAAAATCTGACATCCACATCCCATCCGAACTTTGGGATAACCCAAAAAGAGCAAAAGTCCTTTTCTGAAGAAACCACAACACGAGACTGTTCTATTATTTTGAATCAGATCAACAGAGAAGGTATTTTTTTAAATATTCCAAAATTCAATGACAGACACTGAGGTGGTTCAGGGCCTCGTCCCTCTTGTCCTGGCCTCCCTGCATTTACTATTATATCTGGTTTTCTTATTTGGAGTCAACCCTCCACCAGCAATCCAATTTTCTAATCAAGATCTATTAAAGAAATATAATGCACTCAAGACAAGATGCAAACCCACGCCTTAGCTCCGAAGGTCCAGAGTATAGCATTGAGTGGCGGAAACTTTTCCTATGTCGAGATACTGAGGTCATATCAAAGGTCAAGTTATTTGGCTCCATTGTGTTGTCCTACATTCGATAACTAACTTGTATAAGATTTTGGTGTCCCTATCTTCATAATAAAACCCTATAGAAATTAATCGAATTTTTACATTTGAAACCTCGTGACATTGACATTTTTTAAGTAGAAAAAAACATAAGACCCATTAGACCAGGCCCAAGTTTGCCACATGCCCAAGTTTGGTGGCACTAGCCTCATGTATTTTTGAGTTAAAAAAATGTAGACAAACAAACCACAAACAGCTAGGGCTGAGCGCCTTATAAACCCATGCATGACTCCTTTCGCTTGGGTGAGAAACAAAAGAATTATGAAAAATAATCGCTGGGGGGGGTACGCCGATTCTAAGTAAGAGAGCATATTATTTTTGTACAATTCATAAAGAATCTATAAAACTAAATCAGGAAGTTCAGTGAACCTTAACTTAACAATCCTGCTTACGGAGGTGCAAGACGTAGCATGTACATACAAGGCAAACAATTCTCTCCTCTCAAGCCTTACCAAATTTTCGTACAGATGAACAGGATCAAGATGGTTAACTTGGTCATGGCTCGTGGCTCCATAATTAATATAAGACACATACTAGCGCAAGTCACTCACACATATTCACGGACGAGAGGTTTGGTATGCCAAGCCAACCCGAACCATGGGAGTGAAAGAAGACGCGCCATGGCTAAAGGAGACGCTCCTGACCAAGCCCTTGTCAAGCTTCACTGCCCTAGAACAAAGAGCAGGATATGATATAGTGAAAGTTACTTGAGTTTTTGCATGAAATTAAAATACGAAATGGGTAAGAAATATATACTACATAACAACCTATCTTGATTTACCAATTAAAAGCTTTCTAGTATTAAAAAAATGTAAAAAATTTATTGCTGTGACTTGCAAAAGTTTGGCAGACTTGTACTGACCTTATCCAGTTGCTATACCAGGAAAGATTATAAATACATTTTTTCTTGCCATAATTCTCCATCCGTCAATGGCGTATATAATATACATTACATCATTAATACTAGTTAGACTAGCTTAGGCTTGCCACCAAAATCCCATACGACAGATGTCTTAGTGGTTCTAGACTGCGGCACTATATTTTAGAACAGAATCCCCGACAGATATTATCCCACCACGCCACCATGAAGTTGATAAAATGCTAATAAAAATATGAACTCCCACAGTTAGAGATGATAAGTATGCTAGTAAAACAAAAAATAATAAGTGAGGGTATGGTGGTCCCCCTGTTTCTCTCAATGATGCAGAGGTGTATAAAAGGGCCACACAAGCAATGCGCTCATCAGGAAGCCACAAGCATGATCGCCAGGCTCGCTCTGCTCCTATGTCTCGTTACCCTCGCCGTAAGTGAACTTTGCACTCACTCTTCAACCTACCTTTGCCATTTGGTCTCACTTTAATTACGAATGGAGGGAGATATTTTCAAAGAAATGCAATGTAATTCATATAACTAAAAAAAAAAAAAATATCCCGTTAACAGAGTGGTAACTTGTTAGCACTGGCAAGTCCATGCACTGGAAGTCCCTCTTATGCAAGGTATACAACCTGTTGGCCCGGTGAAGGCTTTTGAGTGTTCAAATTTTCTTGTTGTGTGTGTGTGTTGTGTGTGTGTGTGTGCGTATGTTACTTACGACGCTACCCAACTCTGCCACCGCCTCCCCCATGTGTGTGTGGTGGGTTTGTGGTTTACATTTGTGCCTATAGCGCCTGTTAGCCAGTGACCCTCCAGGGCTCGGATGGTAGCCCCTGGAGGTTCAGTTTGAGGGCTATGATGTTTGACTCTCGCCCGTGCTGGCGCAGGCTGGATTTTTAAAGTGCGCCTGTGATTAGAGGCTCTGCTGCTCCCCTGTGTCCTCCATGCAGTCGCAATCGAGGTAACACACTAAGAAAAAAAGGTACAACTTTGCACCTTTACGGGTGCAAAATGATTCACACATTTTGAACCTTTTAAGGGTGCAAAATTGCACCTTACACTAGGGTGCAAGCCTGTTTGCACCTTAATGGTAGGGTGAACTTTGTACCTTTAAAGGTGGCAAATATGTCACCTTATAGTGGTATTTTGAGCAAAATATCTACCTTTAGAGGTGCAAACTTAGCAACTCCACAGGGTGCCAAGTTGCAACCTCTAAAGGTGCATGCTTTTGCACACCTCCAAGGGTGCACAAGATGTCAACAGTTTTGCAACTTTAAGGGTTGGCAAAGTTGCACCTTGGAGGCTAGGGTGAACATCATTGTGCCAACCTCCTGTGCCCAGTTCAGTTATGTTACTGCGACCAGATGCCAGTTCTTATGCCGCCAAGGTAAACACTCTACGCAACCCGCCAGACTTATTTATATGGTCATATAAACTTTCCTGCAAGACAGATGTCATATTATGGTCTATATACTAGACTGTATAATATATATTACGTTATTTGTGCCGCTTCGTATACCGCACGGTTGTGTCTAGCTTATAACTCCATCATTTTATTTCATAAGCATCAGACATCAGACACGTTCGTACTTATCTCTATCACTTCCA
Source organism: Chionoecetes opilio (assembly GCA_016584305.1). NCBI lineage: Eukaryota > Metazoa > Arthropoda > Malacostraca > Decapoda > Majidae > Chionoecetes > Chionoecetes opilio. Next base: position 46,598 of record JACEEZ010020484.1, on the reverse strand, counting down.
TTTCAAATTATACGAGCGATTATTAGTTTTGCCCTAAAACAGGAGTGAGCAATCACTTTCTCATTCCTCCTTCAACGGTGAAACACATCATCAACATTGTCCCTTGTTTTTGTAAAGTAAATCCAATCACATTTAGTGCAGTCCATACAAGTTATTTTTATCTCAAGCTCAGTTATTGAGTAAATAATATTTCTATAGGTACCATGCAATACATTTTTCATAAAAGATAACACAATACGTAATAATAATAATATAATAATAATTAATAATATCGGTGGTATTCATGATAATAATAAGTTATACATAATAGATGGGGGGGCTCATCAAGGTCTTCGATGATAATGATCATATATATATTTTCATATAATATATAATGATTATATATTATATAAATACAATATAATAATTATGATTATACAAAAAAAGAATAACAATATGATAATGTGATGAGAATAACACATACTAATAGTACCGTAGAATAACAGTAAAGTCGCCACCTGCAATCATGTCGCCAGGCCCCATAATATTACGAATTATAGATTAAGCCTACTGAAATTTTTTTTTATGTGCCACTCTGAGAGATACACCAGTAGTTTATATCATGACCTGTATAATCACTCTGCTTCAGCGGTTGTTTTATGCTTTGTATCTGCGAGTATATATGGTTTTCAAATTTCTCTACGCCGTTTTTTTTTTTTTTCAGGGGGGGCGAACGACGGCGCGGGAGGACACTCGGTAAATAAACACTAGATGGCGACTTTTTTGTTGTAGCCAATTTGTAGATATTTTTTGTCATTTGTTCATTTATAGCCATAATAGGACACAGATGAAGACACAAAATGACAACGACTCTCCAGATAGCTCCTTCTTAACTTTCCTGAAATCATGGATGTAGAAATGTAAAGTATTAACGCCACCACTGTCGTAACAGAAGAAAAAAAAAAAAATGTTTGTCCTGGCGAACTTTACTTGTTTATCTAGCTACGTAGTAGACTAATAATATAAAAAAAAAAATAATAATAATGATAATAATATAATAATAATGTCAGTAATAATAATTATCATAATATTAATGATAACTGTAATTATATTATTATAATATTGATAATTAATTATTTGCTATAGTCGGAAATGCTTTTATTTTCATTATCATTAATACTATTTTCACCACTCAATTTTTTTTTATTTTTATGTTGGTTTTTTTATATTATTATACTGTTGGTTATTAGTGTAATAATTAGTAATTATTGTTTTAATTTATTATTATTAGTGTTATTAAATCAATATTAGTATTGTAGTTTCGCAATAAAGTAATTATTATTGTTTCAATCACTATAGTATACTCCCAATATAGACATAATAATATTATTATCATTACTATCAATTAATAACCATATATATTTAATAAAGAGATAAAATAGTAACAATAATATCAATTATGATGATAATATGATAATAAGAATTTATAGAATGATTTTTGAAATAATAACACTAACAATGATATATCAATTATAATGATAAAAAATAATGATAATGATTAAATATCAATGATTGAATTATAATGATATTGATAAATGAGATATTAAGAAATACAAAAAATATATAGTAATGATAATAATCTAATTATAATAATAATAAAATAATATAAGATGATAATAATAAAACAGAAAAATATTTAATATAATTTCCTTGTGTGTTCCGTTCCGTTTAAATATAATTTTCCGTGGTTGTGTGTGTGTGTGTGTGTGTGTTGTGTTTGTGGTGTGTGTTTGCTGTGTGTGTGTTTACATAATTATATGCGTTTTCAGGGGCTGTGCCACACTGTTTTTCGGCAATAACATCTTAATAAAGCGTCGCATAAGGATGATAATTGAATCAGAGAATGCTTGAGGACTCCGAACTAATTGGTTTCATCATATGGTTTTATATCCAAATGTGAATAATTAAGGCACTTCTTAAGATACGGACTGGCATCGAGCCAGGTGGTGGGCGCATGACGCGCCACGTTCGCTCCTCCCTACAGCGGATTCACCCGGGTGGCCTGCAGACAGGCTGGAGGAACCCAGGCTTGCGGCAAGTAGGTTGGTTTGCGGCGCTGGTCAGACGATCCCGTACTTTTGAGGACGGGTACTGGTCGTCTGATAAACATCCCAATTGAGGCCGTGGAATCCGCCATCGGTCAATTCGCCAGCGATGACGAGGACGAAGATGATGACCTGTACCTTGATAGTGACGGTGGAATCAAAGTTACCGTGTGCCGTGATGTGTATTTTTGCTTGCATCATTTGTACACCTATCGTGCCTCTACCTCAATATTTTGCCTGCTAACTACAATGCAATGTCCTAGAATCATATTAGTATGTAACATGCACCAATGGTAGTAGTTTCCATGTAAGGCTAAGTAATTCATTGTCAATTAATATCAGGAAAACTTAAGGGACATGCTGCATCTTAATTTGAAGCTTTCTTATTTTCCTAATAAGAAATACAAAAAGCAAAGCCGAGTGGAAAGCCAAGCAAGTGTGGAAAGTAAGGCTAAACAGGTAACTCATATGTTGTCATTTTCCTCACTGCTCCGTTTTAATGTGAATGTAAATTTTATTTCTTTCAGAGGTTATGACGCACTATGAACCTCAGATAGATGGTACTACCTTGAATAATGGTAACGTAAAATGATAATTTCTAACCTTACTTACAAGGTTTTAAGTGCGTAAGTGGCATTAATACGAAAACACAAAAGGCTTACTTTCGAAAATAGATGTGTTTTCTATGTATGATAGGAAAAATGTTGCGCTTATCAAAGTAGACACTGCCCCTTAGCAATATGTCCAGCCATACGAAGAGATAGATCTTGTGGACCACGTCACAATAAGGTCAGGATATGAATTAGGGGGTGGGACCTTATATGGATTACTTCACTCGACGTCACGATAATGATTAGGGGGCGGCGCATAATGAGGCCAATGACAGAGCTAACCAAAAAAAACCCCTCGCGCCGGGCGCCTGTGTATCTGCGGGTTTTTTATCACTTCCCTTACTCTTAGGAAGTGCCTTAATTATTCACATTTGGTATAAACCATAAGGACACCAATTAAGTCGGAGTCTCAAACATTCTCCATCAAACATGTATCATCCTAGCGACGCTTTTGTTGAGATGTTATTGCCGAAAAACGTGTGACAACAACCCTGAAACATACTAGTATTTGTATTTTACAGGGCTGAGCTCCCTCGTAATGGTCCCCCGTCTCCATATCTATGATTTTAATTTGCTTCCCTTAGAGTGTTGCCGAGGCCAACACCCCGGTAGGCTGGACAACAACACCCCTGCTAACACCCGGTATTATTTATGTTGCTGGGTGAGTGAACAGGGCTCATCTTAGGAAACCGCCCATCTTTCTCCCTTCTGCCGGAGTGTTTGTGTGTGTGTGTGTGCATGTGTGTGTTATGTGGGTTTGAGTGTCCTGTGTACGTCTGTATATTTGTGTGTGTGTTTGTTTTTGTGGCGTGTGTGTGTGTGTGTGTGTGTGTGTGTGTTGTGTGTGTGTGTGTAGTGTGTTCTGTTATATGTGTGTGTGTGTTTGTGTGTGTGTGTGTGTGTGTGTGTGTGTGTGTCTGCATATGTGTGTGTGTGTGTTTGTGTGTGTGGTGTTTTTGTGTGTGTGTGTGTGTGTGTGTGTGTGTGTGGTGTGTGTGTTGTGTGTGTGTGTGTGTGTGTGTGTTTGTGGGTGTGTGTGGTGTGTTTGTAATTCATCATGGCCTGATCATGAGCAGGACACGCTGTCTCAGCCTAGTAGCCCCCCCAAAGAGGCTTGGAAACTTCAAGAAGATCGATTTTTTAGTAAAGCTGGGACGTCCACTACATGGCCCCCATCTCCCTTTTTCATGGAGGACAGTAACGCTCGCGTATTTACGGAAACGAATTCGAGCGGTGAGCCCGAGCTCGAACCTGCAATGCGTCAAGTGACACACACAGAGTTTAATAAACTGTATCACATGGCAGTTTGTGTGTGTGTGTTGTGTGGTTTGTGTATGTGTGTGGTGTGTGTGTGTGTGTGTGTGTGTGTGTGTGTGTGTGGTTGTGTGTGTGTGTGTGTGTGTGTGTGTTGTGTGTTTGTGTGTGGTGGTGTGGTGGTGTGTGTGGTGTGTGTTTGTGTGTGTGTGTGTGTGTGTGTGTGTGTGTGTATACAATAATAATAAATAATAATAAGCGCTTCATTCCAGTCAGGGACTGAAAATGTACATTGGGGGGAAGATTACATGCAAAACCTTGTTGATATTCTTAAAATCTAGATACTTTTTTACAACAACAAAGGATTAAAGAACTACAAATGCAAAAACAAAAATAAAGCTATTTTACAGGCTGGGTGGGGACACTGACAATAAAAGATTATCATAGAGTCAAATGATTTAGAAGGATTTTTATGGCTGGAACGATGGTGAGTATGGGCGCTGTGACAATACCGGTCATTCCTCGGGGCCCTGATAGGGTGATCCTTTTCCGGATATTCCTATCAGGAATATCCGGAAGGAATCCCCTATCAGGTGCCCCGAGGAATGACAGGTATTGTCCAACAGCGCCATACTCACCATCGTTCCAGCCATAAAATCCTTTCTAATCATTTGACTTATGTATAATCTTTATGTCAGTGTCCCCCCCCTCGCTGTAAATAGCTTATTTTTGTTTTTGCATTTGTATTTCTTTATCCATTTGTTCTGTGTAACGTATCTAGATTAAGAAATATCAACATGTTTTTGCATTGTAATCTTCCCCCAATGTACATTTCAGTCCTTACTGTGAAATGAACGCTTATTATTATTTTATTATTTATTGTATTACACACACACACACCACACACACACACACAAAAAAACACACACACACATCACACACACCCACACACACACACCACCACCACACACACACACACACACACACACACACACACACACACACACCAACACACAACACACACACACACACACACACATACCACAAACACACACACCACCACAAACTGTCCATGTGATACAGTTTATATTAACTCTGTGTGTGGTCACTTGACGCGTGCAGGCTCGAGCTCGGCTTCACAGCTCGAATTCGTTCCGTAAATACGCGAGGCAGTTACTGTCCTCCATGAAAAGGGAATGGGGCATGTAGTGTACGTCCCAGCTTACTAAAAAATCGATCTCTATGAGTCCAAGCTCCTTTTGGGGGCCTACTAGCTGAGACAGCGTTGTCCTGCTCATGATCAGGCATTATGGATTACACACACACACACCACACACACACACACACACACACACACCACACACACACACACACACACACCCACACACCACACACACACACACACACACACACACACACAAACACACACACACACATATGCCAGACACACACACACACACACACAACACACACACACAAAACACACACACACAATATACAGACACAACACCACACACACACACACACACACACACAACACACACACACACACACACGCACAACAAAACAACACACACACAAAATACATACGTACACAGACCCTCACACACACATACCCACACACATGCGAGACACACACACACACACACACTTCCTGGCAGAAGGGAGAAAGATGGGGCGTTTCCTAAGATCCAGCCCCTGTGTTCACTCACCCGCACTAAATTAATCCCGGGGTGTTAGCCAGGGGGTTTGTCCCGCCTTCCCTGGGTGTTGGTCCTCGTGCCAACACTAAGGACGCAAATTAAAATATAGATATGGAGACGGGACCATACGAGTGTAGCTCAGCCCCTGTAAAATTACAACTACTATTATGTTTCGGGGTTGTTCACACCGTTTTTTTTTTTTCCGGCAATAACATCTCAACAAAGCGTCCGCATAAGGATGAATAATGTTTGAGAGAATGTTTGAGACTCCGACTTAATTGGTGTCATATGGTTTATAACCAAATGTGATAATTAAGGCACTTCTAAGAGTAAGAAGTGATAAAACCCGCAGATACACAGGCGCCCGCGCGAGGGTAAGCTCTGTCTTTGGCCAGTATATGCGCCCGCCCCCTAATTCATAATCGTGACGTCGATGTGACGTAAATCCTATAGGTCCCACCCCCTAATTCATATCCTGACCTTATTTGTGACGTGGTCCACATAGGTCCTATCTCTATCGTATGGCTGACATATTGCTAAGGGGCAGTGGTCCTACTTTATACGCGCACATTTTCTATATACATAGAACAAATACTATTTTCGAAATGTAAGCCTTGTGTTTTCGCTACTTAATCACTACGGCACTTAACCCTTTGTAAGGTTAAGAATTAATCATTTTAACTGTTACCATTATTCAAGGTAGTACATCTTCTGAGTGTTCATAAGTGGTCAACCACTCTGAAAGAAATAAATTTCATACATTCATTAAACGGAGCAGTGAGGAAAATTGACACATATGAGTTTACCTGTTAGCCTTACTTTCCACTTGCTTGCTTTCCCACTGGCTTGCCTTTTTTGTTTATTTCTTATTACGGAAATATAGTAAAGCTTACAACTAAGAGGCAGCAGTCCTTGTGGTTTTTTTGTTTAAAAAGTTTTCCTGAATATTAATTTGACAATGCAATTACTTACCTTTAACTGGAAACTAATACCATTGGTGCATGTTCATACTACTATGATATATAACATGCATTGTAGTAGCAGGCAAATGAGGTAAGGCACGATAGGTTACAAATGATGCACAACATACACCATCCCTGCACACGGTAACTTTGATTCACCGTCACTATCAAGGTACAGGTCCAATCATCCTCGTCCCTCGTCATCGCTGGCGAAGTTGACGATGGCGGATTTCCACGCCTCTTGGATGTTATCAAGACGACCGTACCCGGTCCTCAAAGTCCCGGATCTCTGACAGCAGCCGCAAACCCTACTTCCGCAAAGCCTTGGTTCCTCCAGCCTGGTCTGGCAGTTCCACCCGGGTGAACCGCTTGTATGGAGGAAGCGAACGTGGTCGCTTCATGCGCCACACACTGCTCGATGGCATGTTCGTTATTCTTTAGAAGTGCCTTAATTATTCACATTTGGATATAACCATAATGAAACAATTAGTTCGGAGTCTCAGCATTCTCTATCAATTATCATCCGTATGCGACGCTTTATTAAGATGTATTGCCCGAAAAACAGTGTGCCACAGCCCCTGAACGGCATATATTATGTAAACACACACACACACACACACACACACACACACACACACCCACACACACACACACACACCACACCGGAAATTAGATTAAACGAAACGAACACACACGAAATTATATTAAAATTTTTTCTGTTATTATTATCATTATTATTATTTATTATTATTATTATTATAATTATTATTAATTATCATTACTATATATTTTTGTATTTCTAGTATCCTCATTATTATCAATATCATTATAATTTTCAATCATTGATATTTTATATCATTATCATTAAAATTTTTTATCATTATAAAAATTGAGATTATCATTATTATTGTGATTATGTTATCCACATCATTCTATAATTCTTAGTATCATCATTATCCTCATAATTGATATTAGTGTTACTATTTATCTATTATAACTATATATGGTATAATTGATATTAATGATATAATATTATTATTGTATATTGGGAGTATACTATAGTGATTGAAACAATAATAATTACTTTATGAGACTACAATAATAATATTGATGTAATAACACTAATAATAATAATTAAACACTAATACTAATTAACAATAATAACCAACATGATTAATAATAAAAAAAACAACAAAAAAATCATAAAAAAATTGAGTGGGGAAATAGTATTAATGATAATGAAATAAAAGCATTTCCGACTATAGCAAGAATAATTATCAATATTATTAATAATAGTAATTAACGTATCATTAATATTATTAATAATTATTATACTGACATTATTATTATTATTATTATCATTAATTATTATTTTTTTTTTTTATTATTATTTAGTCTAACACCGTAGATACAGTAAAGTCGCCAGGACAACTATTTTTCTGTTTACAACATCTGGTGGCGTGTAATTACTTACATTTCTACATCCATGATTTCAGGAAAGTTAAAGGAGCTATCTGGAGAGTCTGTGTCATTTTGTGTCTTCATCTGTGTCATATTATGGCTAAAATGAACAAATACAAAATATCTACAAATTGCTACCAACAAAAAAGTCGCCATCTAGTGTTTATTTACCGAGTGTCCTCCCGCAGCCGTTCGTCGCCCGAAAAAAAAACGCGTAGAGAAATTTGAAACCTATATACTCGCAGATACAAAGCTAACACGCCTGAAGCAGAGTAGATTATACAGTCCATGATATCACTACTGTGTATCATCTTCAGTGGCACATAAAAAATCAGTAGTAAATGCTATAAATTCGTAATAATATGGCGCCTGGCGACATGATTGCAGGTGGCGACTTTACTGTTATCTACGGTACTATTAGTATGCTTATTTCAGCATCATTATCTTTAGTGTTTATTATTTTTTTGTATAATCATAATTATTATTATTGTATTTTATATAATATATAATCATTATATATAATGAATTATTATATATGATCATTATTCATTGGAAAGTACCTGATGGCCCCCCATCTATTATTAATAACTTATTATTTATCAGAAATACCACCGATATTTTTATTATTATTATTATTATTTTACTTAAGTATTGTGTTATCTTTTATGACAAAATGTATTGCATGGTACCTATTAGAATATTATTTTACTCAAATAATGAGCTTGAGATAAACATAACTTGTATGACTGCACTAAATGTTGATTTGGGAATTACTTTCAAACAAGACAATGTTGATGATGTGTTTCTCACAGTGAAGGAGGAATGAGAAGGTGATTGCTACTCCTGTTTTAGGGCAAAACTATATCGCTCCAGGTAATATATTTGAATGGAAGTGAAGAGATAGTAAAACTTGTCTATGTCTGTGACTTATGAATAAAATGATGGAGTTAGAAGCTAGACACCGTGCGGTATAGAAAGCGGCACAAATACTTTATTAATATTATACAGTCGAGTCATAATACCATAATATGACATCTTGTTTTCAGGAAAGTATTACCATAATAAATAATGTACTTTGCGTATGTGTTTACCTTGCTGCATAAGAACTGGCATCTGGTCGCAGCTAACATACGGAACTGGCACAGGAAGTCTGGCACAATGATGCACCTTAGCCTCAGGTGCAACCTTTGCACCCTTAAAGTTGCAAAATCTGTGACATCCTTGTGCCCCTTGAGGGTGACAAACATGCACCTTTAGAGTTGCACTTGCACCCTTGAGGTGCTAAGTGCACCTCTAAAGGTAGATATTTTTGCTCAAAAGTTACCCCTATAAAGGTGCATATTTTGCACTTTAAAGGTACCAAGTTGCAAACCCTACCATAAGGTGCAAAGTGCCCCTAGTGTTTAGGTGCAATTTTGGCACCCTTAAAGGTTCAAAATGTGGATATCATTTTGCAACCCTTAAAGGTTCAAGTTTGTACCTTTTTTTATTAGTGTGTACCTTCGATTGCGACTGCATCGGATGACAACAGGGAGCAAGCAATGAGCCTCTACCACAGGCGCCACTTTAAAAATCCAGCTGCGCCCAGCACGGGCGGAGTCAAAAAACACAAACATCCATAGCCCTCAACTGAACCCCTCCAAGGGGCTAACCATCCGAGCCCTGGGGTCCTGGCTACACGCTATAGCCAAAATTAACACAAACACACACAACAACACATGTTGGGGAGGCGGTGTCCGAGTGGGTTTAGCGTCTGGAAGTAACAATACGCACACACACACACACACACACCACACACACAAGAAAATTTGAACACTCACAAGCCTTCACCGGGCCAACAGGTTGTACTACTGGCATAAGAGACTTTTCCAGTGCCCTGGCTTGCCAGCTGCTAAGTTACCACTCTGTTAAAGGGATTATTTTTTTTTTTTAGTTTATATGATTAACATGCATTCTTGAAAATATCTTCCCTCCAGTCGTAATTAAAGTGAGACCAAATGGCAAAGGTAAGTTTGCAGAGATGAGTGCAAAGTTCACTTACGGCGAGGGTAACGCAGACAAGGAGCAGAGCGAGCCTGGCGATCATGCTTGTGGCTTCCTGATGAGGCATTGCTTGTGGCCCTTTTAATACACCTCTGCATTGAAGAACAGGGGGACACCATACCCTCACCTTATCAATTTTTTGTTTTACCTAGCATACGTTATCATCCTAACTGTGGAGTTCATATTTTTATTAGCATTTTTATCAGTTCATGGTGGACGTGGTGGATAATATCTGTCCGGGGATTTACTGTTCTAAAATATAGTGCCGCAGTTAGAACCACTAAGACATCTGTCGTATGGGATTTTGTGCAAGCCCTAAGCTCGTCTAACTAGTAATTTATATGATGTAAATGCTACTATTATATAACGCCATTTGACGATGGGAATTATTTGCAAGAAAACAATGTTTTTATCTCTTTTCCTGGTATACGCACTGGGATAAGTCACGGTTACAAGTCTTTGCAAACTTTTGCAATCCCAGCAATAATATTTTTTTACATTTTTTAATTATCTAGAAGGCTTTTAAATTTGCGTAATCAAGATAGGTGTTATTTATATATATTTCACCCATTCGTATTTAATTTCATGCAACTCAAGTAGCTTTCACTATATCATTCCTGCTCTCTGGTTCTAGGCAGTGAAGCTTTGACAAGGGCTTGGGTCAGGAGCGTCTCTCTTTTAGCCATGGAGCTGGCCTTCTTTACACTCCATGGTCGGGTTGGCTTGGCAAATACCAAACCTCTCGCTCCGTGGGAATATGTGTGAGTGCCTTGCGCTAGTCATGTTTCTTATATTTAATTATGAGCGCCGTTCCCATGACAAGTTAACCATATGATCTTGTATCTGCGAAAATTTTGGGTAAGGCTTGAGATGAGAGAATTGTTTTGCCTTGTTTGTCACATGCTACCCGTCTTGCCCACCCTCCGTAAGCAGGATGTTTAATGTTAAGGTTCACTTGAACTTCTGATTTATGTTTTATAGATTATTTATGAATTGTTACAAAATTAATAGCCTCTTAACTTAGAATTCTGGCGTACAGCGATTATTTTTCACATAATTCTTTTGTTTTTATACCCAACGAAAGGAGTCACTGCCTGGGTTTATAAGCGGCTCAGCCCTATTCTTTTTGTTGGTTTGTTGTCTACATTTTCACTCAAAAATAATGAGGCTCGTGCCACCAAACTTTGCATGTGGCAAACCTTGGGCCTGTGCCTAATGTGGTCTTATGTTTTTTTTCACTGTCAAAATGTCAATGTCACGATGGTTTGCAATGTAAATTCGATTTAATTTCTATAGGGTTTTTATTATTGAAGATAGACACAAAATCTTATACAAGTTGTATCGAATGTAGACACCCCCCAATGGCCAAATACTTGACCTTTGTATGAACCTCAGTATCTCGACATAGGAAAAGTTCCGCCACTCAATGCTATACTCTGACCTTCGAGCTACAGGCGTGGGTGTTGCATCTTTTCGTGAG